>JAMZAV010004311.1:0-47068 GCA_024449915.1 Sweltsa coloradensis
GATGCATAATTAGGTTTTTCCCCAAAGGCCGAAAAACGGACTAAGGAGAACGGGCCCTAATGTTGCCAGCTTGCTGTATGTAACGTGACGTGTCTGAGACTCGAACCCACAACCTCACAGCTAGAGGGTCCCTAGTTCGACTCCCGCGATGACTAGGATTATTCTTGCAAAGCCGATCTTGCATAATCTCAAGGTCACTCACTCGAGCACTACGCCTGGGCTGCTCCTCAATGTTGCCAGCTTGCTGTATGTAACGTGACGTGTCTGAGACTCGAACCCACAACCTCACAGCTAGAGGGTCCTCACTCTCGCCCTCTCCCTTGAGCCGCGGTCGCTGTTATTTGAAATTTAATTTGTAAAATGTAGGCTAGATTACCAGATGTTTGTATTTTTATGAATAGTATTATTGTGTGTTAATATATTTCGTGAGATATCAATAATTGTCCATGTGTTAGAAAATCACGTTAAAATATATATATTTTTTGTTGCGGTTTTTGTATTTTTACGAACACATTAAATTTTCTTACTTCAACATTACGTAATTTTATTTTAAAGTAATTACTATTACTTTGACTATGGGAATACATGGGAAGATAGCGTGAAGAAGCTATAGAAGGAAGATAGAAGGAGGCTGGAAGAGATATACATGACAAGCTTGGCGAGATTATATAAATTCTTGTTTGCCAAGAAAACTTGTAGCTTTAACTCGTGATCAACGTTTTTTTTTATAACAGGCGAAATTGCTCTTAACCTACCTTGAAACTTAGAAATAAAAATAATTTATTTAAACATGTGCAATAGATTACAATTTACAAATGTAGGTTTATTTATGTGAGGGTGTGAGATGGCGATTCTTTCTTTGACCCCCCCCCCCCTTTCTATTCTTCCCTGTATGACGCATTAAAACATGATTGATGGAGAATATCTAATTTCTTCACCTTTGGTCTAATTAAAATCATCTTATCTTATCTATCAGAGCATTTACATCTTATCTTCGCACGTCATTTTTGTCCTTTGTCCGGGTAATGTATTGCGAAGTAGTTCAGAGAATCACGAAATTAATTTAATGGAGAATGTATGTTTACTTTTAGTTATTATCTACCTGAGTTAACAAGAAAACATTGGTATAATAATCTCTATCGCTGTTCATGTCAAGACAATTTGCAGTTATGCCTTTCAATATTATAAGAGAGCCAATGTCCCCTATAATTGTAATAACTTTTCGTGGGAAGCCTGCTTAGGGTGCAATGCATGCCCCTCAATAATAACTAGGTATGTTGCGGATAGGACGGATGACCGAGGGCTGTTTAAGAGGACTCATCCCTTGAAAATTCGCATTAACGACTGAGGAAAACCTCGGGTAAAAGTTTCAGTCAGGATTGCCTGTCGCGACGGGAGTTGAGCCCGAGACCTCCCGAATCAGAGTCGCGCCAACACTGTTATCTTGTTGGATGAGCGTAGCGAGCGAAGCGAAGATTCCATTTCACTACACTGGAGAAAAAAATCCGGAATGTTTTTTTTTTTTCTTTCTTTCTTTCTTTCTTTCTTTCTGTATTTTTGTCTGTTTGTTAACACGATTCCGGCTAAACCGATACTCTGATTGCAATGAAATTTTATGGAGACCTTCGAAATCTCTGAACTTAGAACTGCCACGTTTTTGAGCGCAATCGGAAAATTATTTCTCATGAAAATCGCCATTTTACGAATTTTTTCAATTTTTAAAATATTTCTTCGACTTATAACACCTACATGCTTAATTCGATTTTAATGATTTTTTCACAAAACCTTTATTTTATGAATTAAGATATTCGTGTGAAATTTGAGCGCAATCGAAAAATTATTTCTCATGAAAATCGAAATTTTACGATTTTTTCCTTTTTTAAAATTACGATTCATAAAAAAAATTAAAAAATAAAGTCAATTTTTTATTTAATTTAATTTAATTTAAAAAAATTATTCGACTTTGTAATAATTTTGTCACAGAACAACAGAAAATCCTCATAACACATGGCAGCTCAATGCACCAATTACGCTCATCCAACAACGCGGCGGGACTAAAGCGTTTTCCTAGTAGTTGTATGCATTACTTTTCTGTCCGTATGTCAATCCGCCTGTCACGTTCACGATTCCAATTGACGTGGTTTTTTTAAGACAGTGCTCTTCAAAAAGAAGATACTTATTTGTTGGGGGTCAGGGGGCTAACCCCCCCCCCCCCCAAGTTTAAATATCCACGCACGCGACTCCTCCACCATTGGCGAAGACTGCTGCATCTTTTGGTTAATTATCTTATTTGCATATCAAAAGCGGTTCTATTTTCCCCAGATTTTGTAGATTCTTTCCCGTGAAAAATCCACCTCGTGAGTGGGATTTTTTGCCATTCTTTAGCTATTTATTCTCTACCCCCACCCCCCTTTCTTTTTAATTATTTACATTAGATTATTTTTAATTAATTACATTTTTTATTTCCCATACAATTTGAATTAGACTACATTTTACTATTTTTATGTACATTAATGTACTTAATTTTATTAAAATTTTTGTGTCCCTTTGTAAAACAGTTTTTACAACTGAATGGAATAGACTATAATTTCGAACTTTTATTTTCAAAACAAAACAGAACTCTGTTGTAGGCCTACAGATACACTTGCCACAAGGACACAGTATAAAAATAACTTGCATTGATTATTTATTTATTTTATTTATTATTTATTTTTCCACTTAGGCTTAGTAGGAAGGTTGGCAGAAAAGGGCAGTATGACACGAGCACAAGGTGTCTGCCAGCATCAACGCAACAAACTGTGAGAGTAAACAAACACTCATAAGTCATAGAACATAGAAACATTAAGTATAAGTAAACACTAAGTATAAGCTAAAAGGTCTTAATACTATCCAAAATAGAGCAATTAGAAACATTTTTAATCTGCCGTACTTTACACACAGATCTCATATATATGAAACTTCAAAAATACTACCTATCCAACTCATCACTGAATACCAGACTTGTATCTTCATACATAACAAATTTTGTGGTGTCACATTTTCCAATCTATTACTAACAACCAACTCGTACTATCACGATCACAATACGCGTACTAAAGATAACCTACACCTACAAAATATAAATAGCACTAATAAAGGTAAACTTAGCATCACTCACATAGGATACATGTTATATAACAACCTACCCAAAACTCTTAAGGACATGAATAGTGCACTCTTTAAAAACTCACTGAAAAAACATCTTTTAACGAAAATTAAGAACTGCTTTTGAAATAAACTACATCTACCCAACACCGCCAACTCTTCCCTGCCCCTCATGTTATACAGCTCTGATTATAATTCAACTTCTTATCAAGCTCTAACTACAAAACTATAATATGTATAACTCTAAAGGAATCGAGATGGAGATTTCTCGTGTTACGATGCTGTTGCTCTATACCACATTCTGTCTTCTTTTCTTCTTTTGTCTAACCTTCAATATGCTACTGTTGCATGTCACAATCAGATTATATTATTATCTTCTTTTCTTTACTTTTAGTTTTAGCATTATGTTACTTTTGATTATATAATTACTCTTAGCTGTTAGTTTTAGTTTTAGGCCTATATTATAAACATAGATCACCAGTAAACATTCCAACTATGCAATTACAAAATCTAACTTCAACTTAGTTTAGTCTTATATTAGAACCATGATTAATAAATATGCATAATAACAACAATGTAACTACAAAATCTGTAAAGAGTGTAATACACTCAAGATTGTACAATAAAGATTCATTCATTCATTCAAAAAAAAAAAAAAAAAAAAAAAAAAAAAAAGAGACAAACGCAGTAGAAATTAACAAAACATTAACAATTCATAATATCACAAACTACCAAACCAACAAAAATTTTAAAACGATGTTTAAATACAGATACCTGAATAAATAACAATGTTTAGACCATAAAGGTGATTCCTAAGAATAGAAATGGAACATTTAAAATAATACCATCGTCGAAACGTCTTTTATTAAAACGATGGCAAATATCAACAAAAAACTTTGGGATTGTGTCCCATGCACCAACGCACACTCTGATGACTACTATAAATATCGACAATAAATAAATAAATATTGGTTTAGAACACGAAAAGTATGACATTGATGCTTTGAAAATGTTTCGACTGTGCAGTAATTCCCATGAACATAAGACACGTTGTCGTCGACGTGAGCATGCTCATGTATAAGTAAGTGTGTAGGTAAGACGGTGGGAGTGGGAGGTGGCCTAGAGCTCTGTTTGGTTAAAGTAAAGTGATAACAAATCAACTGTTTGTTTAGGTTGTTATCAGTTGCACTTGACGATCTAATGGCGGCCGGACCGTAAATGGAGCAAGATCACTAATTAACCTAATTTTAATTGCGTAATTGAAGAGTGTGTATACCTACATTTCTGTTTGTTTGTTTCTGTAATATGCCTATCTGTGCGGTTGTTAGTTACGATGTGGCCCCTAAGCAAAACATTTAACGTTCTCCCCCTCGCAAGCAATTACATGTTTATCTACAAGCTTTGCAAATTGAAATATTAGTTAGTTAGATAACTGGTTTGATAAGGGGGGGGGGAGCTCAATACAGCGTAATAAGGTGTAAATAAATAAATAAATTCGTATTTAGAGTCTACCCATCTCAGTCAGTGGGGAACATTAAAATTTAAAGCAGTCCAAGCCAACCCTGTAGGCGCCGACACCATCGACGAGCGAACAATGACCAACTAGAGATCGGCATATTTAAGTAGAAACACCGATCAATCAAGCTGGACACGATTCCACCCGCGGACAGCACCAGAATCAACAAGGCTGATTCGGAATAACTTTAGAATTTATTGTGTGGCTCGTTGCTAGGACGGCTCCAAAGTCACCGTGAACATAATCCTAAGCCAAGAACAATAATTAACTTTGTTTTAAATTAGAAGTTAAAAAACTTCTGCGGGATTTTTCTGTCCTGTTTCCTCATCTTATCGCCTCGAATAAAGCAGCATAGCATAGAGACGTAAATATTAATGTCACGAGTGAGTTTGTGTTAAAACTTAAAACAACACTGTGACTATTTTAAGAACAATTTATATTTTATTGATAATATTTAAAGAAAATCAATTAATGTTTTACTTTCGTGGCATGCGAACCAGTTTTACTGTACGTAAATCAGGCGAGAGTTTCTATAAACATTGGCACACCTTGATAGAGTTTTTAAAAGCTAGCCCGCTTTAATAACGTATTATAAGTTCGAGGTTAGCAGCAGAAATGCAGTAGATTTATAATTTACAATACCAACAGGTGTAAAATTCACATTTTAATTTTAAAATGACATTTATTAATGAAAATTTTAATTGGTTATTAGTTTATTATATTAGGTAGTGGTTTTAGGGCGCTCAGAGAAGATTATTCGCGCATCAGATCTAGAAAACCTTTTTAAAATACGAAAAATTAACATTGTACCATGCGTTTCCATGTAAAACATTGCTATAAAGGTCGACTTATTATGTAAAGCATTCTCGCCGATGTACGCTTAGGGCACTAAGGGGGGTCAGCATTAATGGTGGGGAGTAGAGAATATCAAAAAGTTAGGCTGTCCGAGGTGACACATACACATAAAAATGTGGGCGGAAAATGTGAAAATGTTTGCATGAGAGCCACCTCACTTTGAAGACTGTTCGCCAAGCTCGGGTCAACTTTTTTACAATGTGAAATGCCAATTTGAAAATACGCTTGATCGTCAAATCCAGCTAATTTCACATTCAGTCCGGACCGCTTTTTGACCTTTCATTTTCAAACAAAAAATTTGCATTTTTGGGAAGCTATTCCTGAAGGATGAGTGCATGTCGCTATCAAAGCACATTTGGACACATCAAATAATTGTCTCCTCCAAATTGGGAAATTACTACAAATTAACTGTTTGGTGTCAAAGTGAGAAAAGTGAGCAATATTTGAAAATATTACATGAATTTTTTTTAAAAAAACAACGCTTAGGGTTAAATGTACTAAAAAGTAAAAAATAAATTTTCGCCCAACAAATTTCTGCCTTACTCGGAAATTAAAAGTGTTGGGCGCTTTCCTTCCATGAACAACAAAATTCTGTAATCTATGTCAATAAGGTAAGCGCCCAACGCTTTTAATATCCGAGGAAGGCAGAAATTTGTTGGGCGAAAATTTATTTTTAACTTTTTAGTACATTTAACCCTAAGCGTTGTTTTCAAAAAAATATTTTTTTCATGTAATATTATTTTATACTTTTTAGTCTTAACGAATGTTGTTATAGAATATGTGCTCACTGGACGTGTCCGAATTTCTGCATCTGGTTCGCCCATCCTTACTAGCTGTGACTAATTTCCCATATGAACTTTGTTTGGTTAATTAATTACGATGAATTAATTGATTAATTAGTGAATCAGTTAATGGATTCATCTATTGTCATCAAGAATACATATGTGTGAACAATTTCAGGTCGATCGGACATTGCATCTGGTTGGCCCATCCTTACTAGCTGTGACTAATTTCCCATATGAACTTTGTTTGCTTAATTAATTACGATTAACTAATTAGTTAATTATTAAATCTGTTAATTGATTCATCTATTTTCATCAAGAATACGTATGTGTGAAAAATTTCAGCTCGATCGGACATTGGGAAGTGGGTGAAATATCGATTATAAGATTCCGTCCAGACATACAGACGGACAGACAGACAGACAGACAGACAAACACATGAAGCTAATATAAGCGTTGTAAAATGTGCTTTGATACCGCATATTTAACTGTAACTGTAGTTTATTGTTGTGTCTGCATCTATGTTATTAGATTTATTTAGGCCTAGTTGTCCTCCTTTGTAAATCAGTTTTTTAACGGATAGACGTTAAATAAATAAATAAAAAATTAAATCAAAAATGAAATTAAAAATTAAACCACAACTCGATAGGACAAGCGATAGAGCTTCCAAGTGATCCAGACTTTATCTCTGCGTTCTGCGTCAAAGCCTGATTTTCTCGAACTCAGCCAACAGTCTTAATGGTCTCCAGTCACCTCAAGATATTGTTTAAGGTGTCCACACAGACTAACTCAATTTGAAAATATTATTGGCCTTGTGCAATAATTATGAAAAATTTCACTTTCCGTTCTGGCAATCTGAGCTAACACTTTGCTGGCACCGCGGATATCCCTCTAGTGTAGTGCACAGCAGCATTCGATGATAACAACAGCTCGGGTTGTCGAGAGGAAACTGATCGTAGTGATACGGTCTGACGGATCCCCTTGACATAATTACCCCCCTCCCTCCCCCCCTAACCCTCGTGCCCGGGAGCCCGTGACGAACACACCTGCCGTGTTGTCACGTCACTACATGCTTGATTGAACGAGTGAGCGTAGCGAACGTAGTGATAGTTTTTCTGCGTGCGTGCGTGTGTGTGTGTGTGTGTGTGTACGTTAAAAATCAGCCGAATCGCTGAACAGATTGCGCTGAAATTTTAAACGGACATCCGGTACGAGTTTATTGAGAACTGCTAACAAAATCAGCAAGATTCATTGCGATTTAAACATACAAGAAATAATAAACTGAAAAATAGACTTCCAATGTTATGAAATTATTTTAACGACAATGTTTTAAATTTTGAAAAGATATTTTGTTTTTTTATTTACCTGGCAGTGAAATGCCGTGTCCATTCAAGGTCTGTCGAATGTTTTAAGTCAAAGTACCCCCAAATTCCGCTCGTAGATTGAGTAAACCTTGCAATGTTTTCACGTATTTCGTACTGGCTATGTTTACCATAGTAGGCCCTATTGCCACAGATGATGGACTTCACTGCGTTATATGCATTTCAAAACATGTTTAATAATTTTTAAATACAATCTCGAAATTACAAAATCTTTCCCGACCAGGGGATTGAACCACGTCTCCCATATTTCGGCTATAAGGGCGCTTTAGCCAACTAGACCAGGGAAACGCCAAGTCGTAGTTAGACGAGTGAGAGAGTCATGTGGTGAGTACCCGGGAACATATGCATTTAAGTTTGATAATTATATTCGTATAAATAATAGTTTTTTAAAGTTTAGTTGGCATACGGGGACGGGCGCGTCAACTGTAAGGTCATAATGCGCCTCTCTAGCCTATGATAGGCTAGGTAGGCCTAAGGTAGGGGGAAGAAAAGTAATGTAATCGGGTACAATGTTTTAGATTTTGAAAATATTTTTTGTTTATTATTCGCCTGGCCGTGAAATGCCGTGCCCATGCAAGGTCTGTCGAATGCTGCACGTCAAGGTACCCACAAAATTCGCTCGTAGATTGAGTAAACCTTGCAATAGTTTCACGTATTTGGTACTGGCTATGTTGACCATAGTAGGCCCTATTGCCACAGATGATGGACAACACTGCGTTATATTATGCATTTCAAATCATGTTCAATTATTTTTGAAATACAATCTAGAAATTACAAAATCTTTCCCGACCAGGGAATTGAACTCACTTCTTTCACATTTCGGCTACAAGGGCGCCTTAGCCAACTAGACTATAGGGAAACGCCAAAGTCGTAGTGAGACGAGTGAGCGAGTCATGTGGTGAGTACCCGGGAACATTTGCATTTAAGTTTGATAATTATATTCGTATAAATAATAGTTTTTAAAGTTTAGTTGGTATACGGGGACGGGCGCGTCAACTGTAAGGTCATAATGCGCCTCTCTAGCCTATGATAGGCTAGGTAGGCCCCAGGTAGGGGGAAGAAAAGTAATGTAATCGGGTACTTAACACATGGCTCACTCACTCGTTTAACAACGACTTTGGCGTTTCCCTAGTTAATAAACAGTTTGGAGGAGAGATACAAGCTTACGGGATTATCGGTTGTAGTTGTAGGAGAAAACATCAATTCTTTGAGATAACTGCAAAAAGTTACCCGAGTTTGCGTTTTAATATTTTTAACTATACTTACACATAACAAAAATTTTGTACAAATGATTTAGTCCACGAACATATTTGTTTTAATTAGTAAATTTGGTTACCAACAATCTTTTAAGTTCAAAGTTCATCAAATCGAAAGAAAAAACATTGTGAGTGAATTTGACAGAAGATTGTGAAGAAATGTTATTTTTCTCTTTAGTACATCCTGGTTTTTATTAGAAGATTTTAAAATAGAAATTATAGGTTAAATTTTATCTTTTAGTTACCCTTTCCCTCGACGACCTCTCCAACGCCGACGTCCATGACATCAGAAAACCCCTTTTCCTCCTCTCGCATTTAGCTAAATCTGTCCAGCACGTGTCTGTCCTCTCCTCTTAATGATCTAACGGTTGACGCGCCCTTCAATCAAAATTAATATTCTCGGCAAAAACGTCAGTAATTGAATAAGACATCGTCAAACTTAAAAATGTTGACAAGAGTTTTGAAAACACCTCTCTTCTCAATTTTATTCTATGTTTCTTCCTTGTGGTGTTGTCATACAAGTTGATGTATATGGATAAAAATAAATAAATTCTCCGAACCGTCAGTGTTTAAAATTTAGTAATATATTCCCTTCCCTTTGATGCGTGTATCAGGAAATGTAAACACTTCTATTTGACATGCTTGAAAACCAACAGAAATGTCAAACAATCTTTTCCCGGTTGTGTTTACAAACTATTTATAGTTTTTATTGCCTTAGCTTTCCCTACTACTAACAAGTAACAACGTTACATCCATACCCATGCAGGCCAGGGATAACGTAAGTAATAGGCCTACGTTCAGTTGTGTAATTATGATCAAATGAATGGTTCATTGTTAGCTTGTGACAGAGAAAATAGGCGAAGTGAAGCTGATTAAGATGGCGTCGCGCGTGACAGATCGGTATGTTGTAACATCAAGATTCAAGATAATGTCGTGTGACAAAGCTCGCTTTTCCAAATCGACGTCGATTCGAGTCAAATGAGTGTAGCTTTTAATTCAGTTTCGATCTGCCGTTAATATCAAACTGTATTTATTTTATTGTATTTATATGAAAATCATTAATGATGCCAATGGTATAGCCTACAATCATTGTACATTATTTCGGCGAACGTCTCAAAGCTATAATATATTTATAATTTGTCGTGAGTAGTTTGCCCAGGGTGCAATGTCAGGTGTCTAACCATGGTCTAACCATACGCAATGGTCTAACTATAGGTATATTAAAGTAAAGATAATATATGTAAAGGTCCGAGGACTGTTAGCTTTACAGGACTCAATCCCTTGCATTCGCAATAACGACTGAGAAAATCCTCGAGAAAAACTTCAATCAGGATTGCTGGTCTTAACGGGTTTGAAACCGAACCCTCCCGAATCAGCCATAAACACTGTCGGTTAACCAAATACGTTTTTCTGGTTTCGGTAGCCCTCTTGCTCGCTTTCCTTCCAGTTTCGATTTGACATCTTTAATTAACATTAATTTCTAATTTTATTTTAGTGTCAAGCAAGAAAACAAGCAGTTGTAAACATTGATGGCAACAATATTGTTACACCCTGATTCAGGAGGTGGATTGAATTTTCATTCCGGTAATCCTGACTCTGACTGAATGTTTTTCCAAGGTTTCCCCTGGCTATGAGCATCAGGCGCGGTTCTACCCCGACTAGGTCTGGACCCCCCCCAAATTCTCTGATAATTTTTCCTGAATTTCTGTTTTGAGATGGATTGTGATTTTGATATGTACAAAAAAATGTACTTTTGCCTTCTTCATTAAATAATTTTATCAGATCATCCTTGTGTTACATGAGTTTCCGATAATACAACAGCTAAGCTAAAAAAAATACAATGTTTTTCAACATGCTCGTTGAAAGAACTTCTTTACAAAAACAAATTTAAAAAAATCATTGAATACGAGCAGTGTGTCATAAATACGCCATTTAAATAATCCAGAATTTTCATAGTGTCGAAAATACACCTCCTAAAAGCACAAATTAAAAAAATGACCTGCGGGGCAATTCTGGGGTAATCCCTTCTCCCCCCCCCCCCCCCCCAAGGTCCTTCCAGATTTTAAGTTGAGCCGGCCCCATTTTTGGGGGCTAGAACCGCGCCTGATGAGCATGAATGAAATGCAGCAGAGTTCGGGAAGAATGGAGAACCTACACGGCTGACAAGCGACTTACACGAAACCTTATAAAACGCTCGTCGTACAATTAAACTGTGCAGTTCACAGCCGACTGACATGGATAAGATGATTGCTGTGCCGCTAAACTAGGTCCGTATGTCACTAGGGTACATTGTTGCGTGCTACTGTCGTCATTGTTGTTTTAAGGAGTCTCTCAAGGTATACTAGTCTCTATGCTCTCAAGCTTCATGAGATCTCGGCGTCCTAGATCGTTTACTTTAAGATAATCTCCGCCTTCTGGAGCATTGTGACGAGATAACGGTTAGTTTTGGTTTGTTTAATTTAAACGAGTCAAATTTGGAACATTAAATCACTTAACATTTAGTAGATTTTACTACCCCCCCCAGTCCAATATTTATAAATACTTTTTGGATTTGTGAGCTTTCAATATATCTTCAAAATATATATGAAACGTAGAGGATCTTATTTGAATGCTTATTTTATTTAAAGTTGTTTGTCCAACTTCAATGGGGTTGTGTTGTGCTTGAATGTGTATATGTCTCCATCTGAGCACATTGTCAAAACCTTGCTGATTTATTTTCACTAGGAAGCTTCGCAAACACTTTTTCAGGCACGGTGTTAGATGAGCGTATTGGTGCATTGAGCTGCCATGTTATGCAGATTTTCTGTTGTTCTTTGAAAAAATCATTACAATAGGGAATATTCCAGTTAATATTTTATATTTTATTTTAATTCTTATTCATGTCTTAATAGTCACTGCACTTTTTTTTTATTTAAAAAAAATGTTTTTTGTGTAATTTAAACGAGAAGTAAATTGGACCCCCAGTTTGCGCGCCAAAAACGAGCGTGCGCCATCTTTGGACGGTACTACGTCATAACTGTGCTGAGTCAAGGCCAATTGGAAACTAAATGTACGTATATTTGTACATATTTACATACAGACGGCGGTGCTCGCCCATCCGCTCAACACAAACAACTCCACAAGGATGTACATTTTCACCGTCTTTTGTTTTTCTTTTTTCGTATGTGACAGGAGATTTCGCGAGATCATTGTGATAAAGAATAACGAGCATTTGGTATTGAATTTTTGCATAGCCTAGGACTATCATGGTATTCTTTATCTACAATAGGCTTAATTAGTCATCAAAGTAAGGTTTTTGAGCGGGGTGTGTGTCAGAACACGAAAGTGCAGGTTAGGGTCGGCAAGTTAAGCCTAGGGCTTGTCAAGTGAGAAATTTTAGTATTCACATACCAATGACTATATCCTACAGGAACGATTGGCCTAGACTGTTGTATTATAAATAATTTTCTACGTCTAGGCCTAGACCTAGGACTGTTTCAGTTTTGTTTTTTGATTGCAATGTCAACTTTTCTCGTTTTCTGGCTAGGCGTTAAAATGTAAAATGTCCGCCATCTGTTTACATTACTGTAGGCTACGCTAGGCGCTGCTTTGTTTAAAACACCGCCGTCTTGATGTATATCTCGATCCTACTATAATACTATTCCAACATCTTTGGTCTGGATGTATGTTTATCCAGACGGCGTTGGATCAACACAGTTCTGACGTCACAGTCGTTTTGTGCCGCTTTAAAAAACTGCTGCTTTTAAAACGGCTATAAATCACTTGATTATTATTTCACGGAAAAACAAAGAAGGCCCTACATATTTGAAATCGGGACGAAATATTCTTCTAAAAAATCTATTTGTACAGTATTTGGCGGAAGTGGAATATTCCCTATTGAATAAAGCATGTAGGCCTAGGTGTTAAAGGTCGAAGAAATTTGTTAAAAAACGAAAAAAGCTTAAAATTGCAATTTTCATGAGATATAATTTTTCGATCGCGCTCAAATTTCACACGAATATATTAATTTATAAAATTAAGGTTCTGTAAAAAAATCATTATAATCGAATAAAGCATGTAGGTGTTATAAGTCAATTTTTTTTTATAAAATCGTAAAATTGCGATTTCCATGAGAAATAATTTTTTGATTGCGCTTAGAAACGTGGCAGTTATAAGTTCAGAGATTTCAATGGCCTCCAGAAAATTAAATCGCAATTGGAGTATCGGTTTAGCCGGAATCTTGTTAACAAACACACAAAAATACAAACAGGAAAAAAGAGAGAAAAAAGAAAGAAAGAAAAACATTCCGGATTTTTTTCTCCAGTGTAGTGGAATGGAATCTTCGCTTCGCTCGCTACGCTCATCAATTACCCGAAAGTAAAAAGTTTGTTTTACTCATTTCTAAAGGTTGTTTAGAAGATAATCATTTGACATGTTGTTTGACTTGACTTGATATGTCCTTTGTTTTGCAAGCAACCTCTCAAAGAATTAATATATCAGTGAAATTTGGACTATGGAAACCAGTTTGATTTTGCTATCAAGTTATTTTTAAATGGACATTTAATATTCTAAAAAAGTTGGCCTGAGCTCTTCCTATCTTTGATAGAGAGAGAATCTTTTTTTTATAAAGTAAAAAACAAAACTCTGTTGTGCAATTACAATTGCCACAAGGACACGGAATAAAAATAACAATCATTGATCAATAACAATTAAAAGAGGTTTAAAATTTAAATACAAATACAAGAAATGTGTAATAATAATACAATTAAAAAATTACATGTTTAGACCATAAAGGTGATTCCTAAGAATAGAAATAGATCCTTTTAATGCCACCATCGAACGTCTTGTATCAGTGTTTTGCCTTAATAGTGACTTTTCATAAATAACATGTCGTAGTGGGTTCAGAGTTGACAACCGTAGGCAACTTTGCAGCCTACTACACCTGGCGACAACTAATACACCACGTAACACGGGCGACCTCGTCTAATCTAGGTGATAACACTGACTGTGTTATCTCCCTATTATCTCAGTCGACTTCGAGCACCTCACAGTTGTAATTCTTAGCTTAAACAATACGATACAATTATGTCTCCTTGACGAATCTAGTATGTTGGTTACAACAAAGTCCAGAATGTAAGGGTTCAAAAATATTGATTTGCTTTTTTATACGTCCGACAAAAAATGTGTTTGAGAGAACAGTTTAACGTCTTAGACAATTCAATTTGTGATTGCGTTTATCAAAAGATTATTTGATGATCACATTATTAGTTACGATTGCTAAAAAAACATATTCATGGAATTTTGTTTTTAATAGCAAACAATTAGTAGACAACTTTATTTTATTATAAAAAAAAACTCTGCCTTTACATTAAAATAAAAATAAATTCACATTTATACAAATTACAAATAAGTAAAATTGGTAAAGATTATGAAAATTAAATGAAGTGTGAAGTATGTTTTGGGTGAATTTTGGAAAAAAATAACAGGAATATTCAAATTTTATATAAAAAAAATGTTTTTTTAACACATTTATTTGATCGATAACAACTAGGAGAACCATTTTTTGATCTTCGGATCTGGAGTTGAATAATTATTTGAATTGTTTACCATGGCTGTAATATGAGCCCTAATAACATCTTTGCTTTACGTGTTTACATTAATAAACATGTATGTATTTAAATATATTTCCCCCACTGGACGAGAGTTCTTGTTAATTGATGTAATTGTTCTTTTAAATTTCAAAATTATTTACGATACATTGTGTTAATGTGATAATAATTTAATGTGATAAAAGGAAATGTGAGGGGGCCACAGGTAAACCTATCTATAGTGGTCATCTCAAATACCTAAATGAGACTTACAAATAAGTAAAATTGGTAAAGATTATGAAAAATTAAATGAATGTGAAGTATGATTTGTGAAAAAATGAAAAATGACTAGGAATATTCAAATTTATTTTAAAAAAAAATGTTTTTTAACACATTTATTTGACTCGATAACAACTAGGAGAACCATTGTTTGATTTTCGGATCTGGAGTTGAATAATTTTTTGAATTGTTACCATGGCTAATATGGTCCCTCATAACAACTTTGCTTTACGTGCTACATTATATTTAAACATGTATGTATTTTAAATATATTTCCGCACTGACGAAGAGTTCTTGTTAATTGATGTAATTGTTCATTAAATCGAATTATTTACAATTATTTTGCAAACTTGGTTTGATGTGTTATAAAACACTTGTCTTGTTAGTCATGTGTGTTAGCACAACACGATAGGTTCACACAAGATGACGAGGCAGCAGGCAGCATAATTTGTTTGTGTTTGTTTGTTTGTGTGGCTCGTTGGTCTTGTTGTGTGGCTCGTTGGTCTTGTGTGTGGCTCGTTGGTCTTGTTGTTAGCGTATCTGCTTCCAATGCAGAAAGTCCAGGTTTCGATTCCCGCTAAAGTCAGAAGTTTTTAACTTCTGATTTGGACTTAAGTCTATCAGTTCTTGTCTTAGAAGTTTGTAAACGGTGACTTTGGACCCGTCCTAGAAAACGAAGCACAAAATAAATTTCAGAGTTGTTCTGAATCGCCTTGTTGATTCTGGCGTTGATTCGCGGGTGTTCGCACTGTCCATACCACTGATTGCTATATTTCCTATTAAAATATCGATCTTTGGTTGGTTATCGCTCACTCGTCGATTGCGTCGGGGCCGCAGGGTTGGCTTGGGCGCTTTGATTAAAGTCCCCCACTGAAAATCAGTTATATAACTGAGTGGGCAGACTCTAAATAAAATTTATTTATTTATTTAAGCGACGCAAGTATAGCAGGGTTGAGAAAAAACCATAACAAAAGAGAGCCCGGACTTTTTCAGGGGGTTTTTTTTTTTAGGTTCTGGACCAGAGAAAGCAAATACCTTAATTGATAACGTTTTTCGTTTTTCATGCACAAAATCTAAAGAATCTATAGGTCTCAAGAATTAACAGTCTTTCAGGTCAGGTTGAACCTCATTCAAATTTAATAACAATACTATCATTCTTCACTATAGCATGTGATTCCTAGAGATTTTGAGAATTTAGAAATTTCAAATACAATATTTGCTCAAAATCACCCCTGGTTAAGTTGGGAAAAAAGCTTTTTCTTCGGCATAAGAACTGAACCTATCGAATTTCGATGATACATTATGTAGCATGTTATTCCTAGAGATTTAAACAATTTTAAAATTTCAAACACAATATTTACTCAAAATCCCCCCTGGTTTTAAAAAAAGTTTTTTTTCTGGCTATAGGATCTGAACCTATCCAACTTTGACTATACTAACAGCAATATGCCCGCTAAAATTGGTATTCATACACTAATTTATTTTGAATTAGTCTTCTCCTTTTTTACCCGTGCTTGTTCGATAATAATAATAAAAATTTTTTATTGTATTATTTATTTATATTTTCTCTATTATGATAGGTGCCTTTTGAATTGCGCACTTCGCATAGCCACTGAGTTAACACACCATTCTCGTCACTGGATACATATTATTATAACCTGCACCTGCTCATAACATAAACCAGCCAGCCAGGTTGAACGACACAGTCAGCCTTCCTTCTAGTTCTACCGATCACGCATCGATGTTATTGACACAGCACTCAACTTATAGTGCTGAGTGGTGTTATGACCTGCGTCATCTCGGTGTCTTGCTTTGGTGCGGTGCCAATACCTATAAACAACACTCAGCGGTGCCATTACAGTTTATACTCTGACAATAAGCAACAGCTCGAGCTAGAGCAGTTACGCTAATGTGATATATCATGATTAGAGATTCTTGTACGTAGCGTATTTAAGTGTCTTTTATAGAATTTTGTTGCATCAATTTTGTGCAAACCTTCAAACATTTATAAAGTATTCTGATATTTTTTAAAGTAAAAGTTATGTCATGAAGTTTGAATTATTATCATCACCTGATGATGAACTACACATTTTACAAATTAAAAATACTGTTTTAAATAAAATAAAATAAATAAATAGGACTGTATAAACAAAACTAGAGCTTTGTGTAGCACCTATATACACGAAACGCTATTTTCACGTGTCTCTATCATGATATAATTTAACTAGGCCCTTTAACAAGTAACAAATTAAGTACTCCTGTTCGCTCTGCTGCCTGACACCACATATTGTTTCGTTGGTCACAGTGCAAGTTTACGGCTTCACTGTGATCATAACTTAATATACGACCGTACGTGCCTGCTAGATTCATGCTCTCAGCTACACTACAAGACTACAAGTGTTATCGTCTGGCAAACATGTGTATAAGTGCTTTCACAAGAGCTAACTTCCCGTAGATAAACAGGCAGAAAGTATCAAGCAAATAGAACGTGGCCATTTTTACAAGGTTTCAATCGCAAATAAACAGTGTCGGGGCTCAATCAAATCAATAATAAGCTATGTATAAACAATGGGAAAATTACGATGTTACCCCCCCCCCCCTGCATCAGATCTGCCCACTCTCGAGCTATGTTGTCTTAAGATGATTTTATGGTGATTTTTTTTAGCTTAAGGCTGTGTATTCGCCAAAAACCAAAATCCAAAATATACATTAAACCGTAGTTATAGAGTATGATCATTAATCACAGCCTTTTGAAAAGATCAAAATATAATTTTTGGATTTTTTTGGTCGATGCATTTTTCCTCTATTGCTACTTTTTTGAACGATTTTTGGTGCTAAGTTTTTCCAAAAGTATACCATTTGGATGGCTGATATTTTTATTGTAGCGTACACTCATCTTTGACTATAGAATGTAGTATTTTGAAATCAATAGCTTTCGTATCTTAAGAGCTTCCCTTTTTTTCTTTTGACGGTCAAATACCACAAAAGTACCGGAAAATATAAAACACTGTAAAATGTAAGGTATTGAAGATACACATTTCAAAATAACACATTCTATCGTCAAAGATGAGTGTAAGCTACAATAAAAATATCAGCCATCCAAATGGTATACTTTTGGAAAAACTTAGCACCAAAAATCGTTCAAAAAAGTAGCAATAGAGGAAAAATGCATCGACCAAAAAATCAAAAAAATATATTTTGATCTTTTCAAAAGACTGTGATTAATGATCATACTCTATAACTACTGTTTTATGCATATTTTGGATTTTGGTGAACACACAGCCTTAACGTCTCTACTAATTCACTAAGGCTATTCGAGTCGATGAGTGGTGTAGATGAGGATGAAAGGTGATTACGAAAAACCTTTATGCGGGTCTCGAACCCACGACCTCGTAGAGCCATACGCTTCGGACCAGCTTTCCAATCGTATGTGTAACCGCGGACGTCACCATCCTCTAGAATGGTCACTCACAGCCATTGAATAAAATGTATACACATATTTGTATTGACTGCGCTAATTTTCATTGGATAATTTTACTTTAAAGTTCTGTTCCAAACTACAAACTAGCCCTGATCGACGAGCGAATAATGGCCTACCTATTTGAAATTGGAAATGAATAAATAAATACATTCGTATACCCACTCAGTCACAGAACTATAATTTTCAGAGGGGGACATTAAATTTTAAGCAGACCAAGCAGACCTGTAGGCGCCGACACCATCGACGAGTGAACAATGACCAACTATTTAAGTAGAAAACACCGGTCAATCAAGCTGGACACGATTCCACCCGCAGACAGCGCCGAAAACAACTATAGGCTGATACGGAACTACCTTAGAATGTATACTAGGACGGCTCCAAAGTTGACGTTCACACATTGAAATTAAATTTTAGTCGAATAAAGTCTCGTACGCTATTGATGAGCCAACTCTGTCGCCCACGGAAGAGGAGACGCACTCGGATGGTCATGGAGGGGGAAGGGGGGGGGGGGGTACTCGATCCATTGTCGGTTCCGGGAAGTGCTTCATGGATGTAAACATCACATTTACCGGCTGTAGAATTCAAGTGCATTCCTAATAATAACACATGGACACAAAATACAGTTATTTGCATGTAAAAAGCTAATAATGCATCATGATTTTTAACTATTGGGAACTATTGTCATTTACATTTTTTATAATAGTAGGCTACATAAAACCCTTAGTAGGTACCAGCACACATAATGACTCGGGCATACTGATGCCGTGTAGGGTTGAGGGCTGGGGGGTTGCGTTTTGATACGTACCATTATCACCTACGTACTATACTTAATTTCGTAAAAAAAAAATACGGAGTCAATAACCGTACATTAAATACACAAATAAATTATTTTTATTTATAGTCTACCCACTCAGTTATATAACTGATTTTCAGTGGGGGACTTTAAATCAAAGCGACCAAGCCAACCCTGCAGGCCCCGACGCAATCGACGAGTGAGCGATAACCATCACCAAAGATCGATATTTTTAATAGGAAATATAGCAATGAGTGGTATGGACAGTGCGTACACCCGCGGATAAACGCCAGAATCAACAAGGCCGATTCAGAACAACTCTGAAATTTATTATGTGCTTCGTTGCTAGGACGGCTCCAAAGTCACCGTTTACAAACTCCTAAGACAAGAACTGATGGACAAGTCCAAATCAGAAGTTAAAAAACTTCTGACTTTAGCGGGAATCGAACCCTGGACCTTCTGCATTGGAAGCAGATACGCTAACCACAAGACCAACGAGCCACACAATTTCATAAAAAAAAAAATTCATAAAATTCATAATTATATAGTTGCCATATTTGATACCCAACCACAGATATATTTCTCTTTTGGTTGAGGGGAATAAATGTCATGTGACGTCGATATTACCATCTTCCCATCACCCACTTTGACTCCTTTGTTTGTTAATATTCGCTGCAGTTATATAAGAAGTAAGTAGCAACTAGTAAGTACAGTCAGTGGCTCTTTTGAGAGCGGTGCAGAGCCCGTGCTGGGGGTGTAGCGTGTTCGTGGGTATACCCCCGACCCCGACCATGGGTATACCCCTCTTGCAAGGGAGGTGGTGACATTCGTGGGCCTGACACAGGTCTGGGACAGGGCCCCAGTCGCGGGGGTCGAAGATAACTGTGCACTTACTATTGGTCTAAGTTTAAATGAGACGTGTTTGTCAAATATAGATATGATTATAGATGAGCGTAGCGAAGACTTCAATTTGATTATACCCTGTTTTTTCCCCTGTTTGTTCGCACTATACAGGAAAAACGACGTGGAATTTTTAGGAAACCTTGTAATCTTAAAAATGAAGATAATTGGATGAGCGAAGCGAAGATTCCATTTCACTACACTGGAGAAAAAAATCCGAAATGTTTTTTTTTATTATTTTTTTTTTGTATTTTTGTCTGTCTGTTAACACGATTCCGGCTAAACCGATACTCTGATTGCGATGAAATTTTATGGGGACCTTCGAAATCTCTGAACTTAGAACTGCCACGTTTTTGAGCGTAATCGAAAAATTATTTCTCACGAAAATCGCAATTTTACGATTTTTTTCGATTTTTAAAATTTCTTCAACTTAAAACACCTATATGCTTTAACCAATTGTTATGATTTTTTCACAGAATCTTAATTTTATGAATTAATATATTTTTGTGAAATTTGAGCGTAATCGGAAAATTATTTCTTAATAAATCGCAATTTTTCGCTTTTTCGTTTAAAAAAAATTACGCTCATCCAACAATGCGCCTGAAAAAGCGTTTCCGAAGCTTCCTAGTGGTACAATCGAATAAATATTATTTTATTTTATAAAATTAATATATTTTGTTAAAAAACGTGTTACAAGATGTAAAGGACAAACGACTACGGTACTTCAATCTTGATGGAATTTTCAGGGGACCTTTGAAACCTTTGAATTTTGTTATGATATGATTTTTGTCATGAAAATCGCACTTTTGCGGTCGCTATGCTTCGCGTCTCTCTTTCGCTAGGCGGCCTTTTGAGTGTTTTGCGGGGAAGAGAAATAAGGGGGGTGGGGGTGATAGTGTCCTGTCAGTTGGGTGTTGAAAGGCATAATGTAATTAGTTCTTTCTCGCGGTTCTCTTGAAAGAGTGTAGTGCTCTGCGTCGCGACGCTGCAATAGTCTACTCTAACATGGTAAAGTGGTTCCAACAAAAGAATACAGATAGCTCAAAATTGTTTTCCAACATAACCACTTAGTCAATTCTTTTCACGCTACCTCAGCGTGGATCTAGCACACGGAGGAACTCAGTGATGTATAGTTGTTCCGAAGCAAGTAAGCAGATGCTGACGTCACCGAGGGGTGGATTGCAGCCAATCAGCAGCACCGGATTTAAAATACTGATCGCTCATTGGCCCGCCGAAACCGCGCGCATCTGCTTACTTGCATCGGAGCAAGTATAGCACAGATAATTTTTGCTTGTGTTGGTAAAATTTCTCTTTCATACAAAAAGACGACATTCTTTTTACCGCGCATTCACACTACCCCACCACTAGAAAGCATCAGCATTCTTTCGTTGGACCTAGTATATATAGTTGCTCCAAGCAAGTAAGCAGATGCGCGCGGTTTCGGCGGGCCAATGAGCGATCAGTATTTCAAATCGCATCGGGAACCGCTGATTGGCTGTACTTCACCCGCCGGTGACGTCAGCATCTGCTTACTTGCTTTGAAACAACTATATATAGGGGATCTCTGTTATGTGGTGAAGCAAGGTGGCGTGTGCTACCTCACTGACTTGACTGGCTGGACGGATGGATGGGCTCAGTGTAGCGTTATGGCATCAGACAAAGCGATGAAAGCGAGATTATTAGTGTTGATGAACTTGTTATGGATATCATTCACTCTCCCTCTCGCTGAGAAGCCGTCCACGGTGGCACATACGATACGACTAAGGCGCAGAGTATGGCTCTACGAGGACGTGGGTTCGAATCCCACATAATCTATTGATTTTTAGTAATCGTCCTTCATGAACATCTATCCCACTCAACATCTTAAAGGGGCTATTGCCATCAAAACTTATTTTTTACCACAAAACCTATAGAATAAAACTACACTAAAATGACCGTTTAAAAAATTAGATCTTTTATCTGTGATTTTACACGAATTTTTGAAAAAAAAATTTATAAATTTGCGAAAATTGTCGTTTTGGTCAATTTCTTAAATCGGCTTTAACTTGCTTCTTTTTTGTTCCACATAGATGCTAGAGAGAGCATAATACCAATCTAAAATGGCCCTTTATAACATCGTGCCTTGAAATTGTGCACAAATATACACTCAAACATGCAAAAATATGCATTCCAAAATCACACCCCTTCTTGGTAATTAGCATATTTTGACCGAACCACTTGTCTAAATTACAAAACAAAATATAGAGGATTTACAGAAAAAGCTGTTACGTCTATAATGGCCAGTATTTTTTTGGATCAAAATCCTCCAAGGTCACGAGGCATAAAGATCATCCGATGTTATTTCTTGTGGGAGATTTTTGCCGATGGGACCTAGATCGAAAAATACCAAGTTTGACATTTTTTGGGGGTGTCGCATGGTGGACCCAATATTTTTTCTGGTTAATTTCTAAATTAATAACTATAGTTAGCCTGAATGAAATATATATTTTTTAGTTTAGCGGTTGAATACCCCTTTAAATATAAATAGCCTTTGTTCATAGTTAGAGACGTTATATGCAACAAAAATTATCATCGAATGTATGCACGCATGGATGTTAGGAAAATATGCTCATCCATCAACGTGACTTTAAAGAGCATCATCACAGCATAAGTTAAATATAGTGAACTCAATAATAGAATACTATTGTGAAAATTATGTTGAATCAATAATCCAAAATAATAAAATTTCATACTCCTAATTTACCAGCTTTAATTATGGATACTGTTGTCTGGAATAGTCATTACTCATAATAAGTTCGTTACTAATGAGCCATGCTGGGAGACCGTGGCAGAATGCTCAATTAACTGCAACAATGAAGCGTTGAGTTGAATGCAGACTAGACATAACCGTTTAGATCTCTAATCTAGAGACTTGTTCGTTAAGTGGACGATTGTTGTCCCAGGCTTTGTGTTTTAATTAATGCAAGCTGGGTCCCATGAAGTTAGCATTCAAATCCTTGTCTTCTTTGGCTTTTGTTCCCAAAGCATTAGCATTAGGCCAGCTATACTTGAGGCCCTACTTAGCATGCAGTGCTAACATATAACATTTTACTCCAAAACACTTGCCGTTATAATCAAATTTATGCAGAAAGGATTTAATTTGTGTTGCGATAAAATATATTTGCCTATATTTTTGAAAAATTGTTGCAAAAAATTAGTTCATTTTATCAACGAATTAACAAAAACACTATTTACGCTGCAATTTATTTAAGTATATTGAAAAATTACGCAATGGCTATGCCTACATGAGAAGTTTCAATTCTCCAATTTCGAGAAAGCAAAGGTTGAAATTGGTTCAAAGATGTAGGCGTTTTATGAGAGAGTGATGTTTTCTGCGGATTTCGTGACAGTTTACTATAATCTCGCCAAAATAAAAACCCCGCGAAATTTATATTACCTTTTACTTATTATGGAGTGAAGCTTCCCTATATGCGTCACTTTTCTGTTCGTCCGTCTGTGCGTGTGTCTCGTCTCACGATGACCTTGTTTTCTGAAGAATAATAGAGTTATCTTTATGGTGATCTTTCATTAAAGGGGGATAGATTTTTCAAAATATTAACTTTTGTGTACCCGGCACCTCCACCAAGAATAAGATCTTATCTTTGTGTTCTTTTCATTTTGGGCACTTCTTATATGTGTTTGTAAAAAATAAGCTTTGCTCGTGAGTACTAAAACTAATTTCAACCATGTATTGTTTTTGGATTTATATATTCTTAATTAGTTTAAAATTATTTAATATTCATGTTTTTGCATGGTACAAAACCACTATCAGAGGAGTTTTTTTAAAGAGGTTATATCTAGATGAGCTATATTATGCTAATTTGACTAAAGAATTAAGTATTAAAATTTAAAATGTTTTCATAAAAATTCAATTTTTTCGAACTACTTATAACTAAGTTATACGTAAAACTTTTTATAAAGAATGTTAACTTTGCGTTTCGTTATTATTATTGACAATAAGTAAAATTAAACTTTATGACAGGTAATAACTGGAAATGTTACATTACTATTTAATAAATATTTGATAACAGAACTTTGTAAATGTCCAATTATTTGTTTTCCTAATATTATTCTTGGTGTTGTTCTTTCCACCACAATACAAAATATATCGCTCATATTAGAAAATTAAACCATCGGTTTAATCCCAAGTGTATGTAACTGAAAAAATTGTTAGTCCCGGAACTTGTGGAGTGAGTTAATTTTGTGTGGCAAACCTCGCGGCCCGCCGTTTAGTTTCAGTCCCTGGAACTCAGGCCAGACGCGTTTCCATGTAGATGCAAAGATGCTGCATGTGTGGTAAAACTAAAAGACAACGCTGCAAGGTTAAGTGATCCAGGAACCCACGTTCTACGTAGCACGCTAGTCAGCACCTGAGGCTGATCCAGGACTTTTAGACCATTAGGTGCTCAGGAAGCGACCCTCCCCCCCCCCTCGAACTAATTTTCACTATAGCAGTTTTGTTCAGAAAAAAATCACGATTAATAATCCACCTGTTTGCCACTTGGCAGCTGGGGCGTTTGACCTCCAGGGGTGTCCAAAGTCGAAAGTTGCGAAACTTTGACCTGTTATAACGGTCAAAGTTTTTGATAAAATTGCAAAATTCTTTTTAATTATCATTGAACACATTATTTTTGATTTTTTAAAACAAAAGCAATTTCGATTTTTGTCAAGGGGTGCCCAAAATTAATAATAATCGATTTTACTGTTTTATACACTTTAACGTTATAGATTGGACATAATATCCGCATTAAAGCTTTATTTTATACATAAAGAGAAAAAACCACAGTATTTAAAAAATAAATTATGGAAAAACCATTCAAGGGTTGTCCAAAATGCTGGGTTTTATATTATTGCTAATATACAACATTTTTTTAAGGTGCTAAAAATGTGTTCATGTTACTAAAATCAGTAAATCTGTCTAAGAGTACGTATTGTATGTGGGCCTAGCAAAGAATTATAATTTTTATCAGGGTTGTCCAAAATTTTGAATTCAAATTACAGCAATTTGAGAGAAATAACTTAATAAAAATAGGGCAAAATCAATGTATTAGTTGGCCCAGTCATCACCGAATTTATATTCTAACCTAAACAATATAATGATGTGCTGTTTTAATACAGGGTTGTCCAAATATTGTGTTGTGTTCTTGTAAAGAATTGTTTGAATCAGGTCAAACTCGATCATAATATACCGTCAGGTGCAAAGGAAGCGACCCTCTGGGGCCCCCTGAACTAATTTTCACTATAGCAGTTTTGTTCAGAAAAAAATCACGATTAATAATCCACCTATTTGCTATTTGGCAGCTGGGGCGTTTGTCCTGCAGGGGTATTCAAAGTAGCTTAATGTTGTTTTTAATATTGCCGTAGTTCTCTTCGCTCTTGTAAAATTTTCAAATATCTTTCAAAATACAATCACTAATATTATTCCCAGATTTCTTCCCTGCCCCGAACCCGTATCTACAAAAATTTGTTTTCTCATATGTGAGAAAGCACACAGCCAAAAGTATAAAAGAATGGAATGTATTGAATCTTTATGTATGGAATCAATGTGTATGTACTTCTGACACTAATAATCATACTAATGGTCCTTCAGAAGTGCTTATACCGACTATATTGAACTACACATGTACATACATACATACATACATACATACATACATACATACATACATACAATATTATAGTAATAATAATTATACACCCAATGTTCGTGATATTCAACTAATCTTTAATTTAGAACAGCTAATCTCTTTCTCATCTCATCAACATACATCAAAACATAATACACCCTACAGACTTGGCAGGATATTAGTATCACCCTTCACAGCTACTTGTGATGACCACAGATAACCCAAGGAGTTTGTGATGAAGGTGAAGCCATAAATACTGATTAGAGCTGCACGTAAGCCTAGCTAGATGATATTATCTTAATTTTTACTGTTTGTATTTTATTGTACAAATTTGAAAGAAATAATTTTAGGTATAGAGAAAGTTTTTCCATTGGCCGAGTTGTGATACTAATCAGCTATACACAATGCACAATAGGGCTTATAGGCAGCATATACAGCAGTCATAGCCAAGCTGTGTGCATTATCTGGAACAAAAATGACTAGGTAGAACTGTATTCGTATCTACAATTTGACACCGCTAGTGCGTTTTGTATATCTAAATTATGGCAATGAGGGGACTTCTTCTCGGTTATTAATCAAGATGTTTAATCTTGTTCGTTATTACGAGAATTGTATTGGCATGTCCTAATGACAATGATGCATATCAGCGACCATAAGTAAATCATAGTTGTATTGACTACACCCATCCCTTGATTTGCTTCTGTTCGAGGGTGTACGTGATCAAGAGGATAAGAACGAGCTACTTACTTTTAATATAAACCATTGCAAACTCTCCGAATATGTTTTTTTTCTGCCGTATAGTAGGCCTACAGACTTTCTGAATCCCATCTATTTTGACTAGTTTCCCTGTGCCTACTATAAACAGGGTTAAATGTGAAATAAATGTATACAATTCTAAAACAATTTATGCGTCGCTATTTAGCTTTAAAAGTATACTCAAATGTGCATGTGGAAAGAAAGCCACAAGCTGCATATTCTTACTGGAGATTTTGGACAACCTTGTGAATAATAACAGAAAATAGTAAAATACACAATTAAATGATAGAAAAACATTTTCACCGTGCAACGGCGTGCATGCGGTTTGGAGTTCAAACATTTAAATAAGCATGGATAATATTGTTGATCAACTTGCAACACACGAAATATTCAATCATTTAGTATAATTATAACTTCCTACACGATACTCCTAGAATATAGACGTCCCAGTTACCAAATGACAAATATGCGTTCGTGGAAAAAGCATATAGTTTCAGCTATAAGAGCATAGCCCTTTTTTTAGTTCGAGGGGATGATTTACATACAGATGTAATAAGGCTGCTACATGTTGCATAACATCATAATTATATCATTTGGACAACCCTGTATATACCATAAACAAATCCGTAATTGTTGTTTTAGGGTTGTACATCGTGCACAATGTTAGGTTGTGCAAACAAATTATGAAATGCAGATAAACTTTACCTAGGAAAAATATATGAACATATGTTTGCATATGAGACATTGGACACCCCTATCGTCTAAACGCCCCAGATGTTAACTGACAAACATGCGTGCATGAGAAGAACATAGTTTCAGCTGTGAGGAAACACACACTGTTATAAGTTCGAGGGGGTTATATACGTACAGATGAAAGAATGGCCGCCACAAGTTTCATACTATTTTGTGACTTTTTGGACAACCCTGTATATACATATAGCAAATCTGTACATGTATTATGGTTTGACATCATGTATGATGTTAGGTCTTGCAAACAAATTATAAAATGAAGATTAATTTGCATTAGAAAAAATATATAAACATATATTTGCATATGTGACTTTGGACACCCCTACCGTCTAAACGCCCCAGCTGCCAAATGGCAAACAGGCAGAAATGGAAAGAACGATTAATTTCCTTTAAGAAAACATATGGTAGCATTAGTTCGAGGTGGGGGGGGGTTAAGAGCCACCTAACGGTCTATTTTGTTAAGTGGGGGGCGATTGAGTTTGGCGTAGCAACCCAACGCGGACCCCATCTCAGACCCGGAGGGATTTTTTTTATATGTTAAAGCTATTCCAGAGCTCTCCTCCCGATATTGACTGAAAGTTAGTTGAAAGAAAGAGGAACTTGATTAAAAAAGTAATAATAAGAAAAGCTTTTTTTTTTGGATGGGACAAAAGCTCCATTTTGTCCATTATATGCAAATTTGGGGTCAATAAGAAAATGAAAGTTCTAGGTGCAATATTTAATTTTTAGCTATGTTTTTTTCTTATTGATTCAACACACCTTTGTCTCTGGACTGAGAATAAGGGAAAATAATTTTCTGAAATAATGTTGGAAGTGCGATTTTTTTGCTACATCGGTACAAATAAGGGTTTTGAACCAGTGGACGAAAAAAATCGTACATCAAACGTTATTTCATAAAATTATTTTCCCTTGTACTCAGTCCAGAGACAAAGGTGTGTTGGAAAAAAATTCAAAGCTTAAAATTAAGTATTGCACCTAGAACTTTAATTTTCTTATTGACCCAAAATTTGCATATAATGGCCAAAATGGAGCTTTTGTCCCAACCAAAAAAAGAAGTTTTAATCTTATTTTTATATTGCTGAGAATTTTAATCAGCGAATATTAAACTATATGTTGTGGAAAAGGGATAGTTTTTTGCCAATTCAGAATTTTATGCTGTCTTGAATGAGGTACCGCCATCAGGACTGTCTTGATGAGATCAGTGCGGTTGTCAGGGAGCAGGTGTACAGTACAGTCCCTGTTGCGTGCGTGGTGCACTGCATCGTGTTGAAGCGTGCTGCACAACACAACAGAACGTGTCCAACCACAGGGAAGGGAAACCAACTAAGGTAATCGCGTCAATATCTTGAACCCGAGAGTAATTATATTGCTGCACCGACCGACCAGTAATAAATGTACAGGTTATTGTGGTCATGGAGTGTAACCAGAGGTCGGTAAACCTATACCCAACACCTCACTCGCTCTCGTGTATAGCTGCTGCTGGAGTGCTGATGATTTTAGAGTCCATGCAGTGGGGGGAACACAGGCGCGTAGGAACGTTTTGAAAGTTGGGGGGGGGGGGCAAATCTATCAGCAGGTTTTGAGGGCGGCAGCTGGGGTCTGGGGCAAAGCCCCAGCCGCCGGAGGCCCTTTCGCCAAAGGCGAAAAAAAATCACCATACTACAGTTATTTCGTCATGTTTTAACTGCACTCGGACTCTGTAAACGATGTTTTACAGCAACTATCTGCGATCTAAAAACTCAAAAAATGAACGTGAAGTGGCCCATTTTAGTAAATTTTAACCATTTTTTTTTTTATGTAATTACGAAGAACACAGAATACTCGGGATGTTAAGAATACACCGGAATACACACTATCTACTGGCTGCAATGATAACTTATATATTTGTCAAATGTGAAACAGATCTTTTGATGGGAGTGCCAGCGTGAAAAGTGGGGGGGGTCAATTCTCCTAATTCCCCCCTTCCTACTCGCCTGAGGACACGAGATCTATGGGGGGTGTCTTGGGGGCTTGGGGGATGTGGTGGTTTTAAGCTAAAATATGTGTTTTGAATTCATTATAATGTGGACTATTATTTATAAACAATACAAAAATTTCTACCCGAAACACGTCGATGGTAGTGGGAGTAGTCAATAGAAAATGAACAGAAACAGAAATTGGACAGTACTAGTTAATTAAAAATTATCCAGAAAAAATGTATCCCAACTGGGTTTCGAACCCAGGTCGGGTCGGATGCTTTTGGATTGTTGGTGTTGACAAATAAAATATACAGTATAGTAGTGTTGTACGAGTATATGAAGTTTTGTTCTATTGCATAATCAGTGCATCATCGATTGATTCAATGTCGTTTCTATTCTTTATGTGAATTCTTTACTTTGCCAAGTTCGCTGTTCTAGTAGAATTCCTCTTGGTTTATTATTCTTGTACAAATAATTGGATGAGCGTAGCGAGCGAAGCGAGCGAAGCGAAGATTCCATTCTACTATACTGGAGAAAAAAATCCGGAATGTTTTTTTTCCCCCTGTATTTTTGTCTGTTTGTCCACACGATTCCGGCTAAACCGATACTCCGATTGCGATGAAATTTAATGGAGACCTTCGAAATCTCTAAATTTAGAACTGCCACGTTTTTGAGCGCAATCGAAAAATTATTTTTAATGAAAATCGCAAATTTACGATTTTTTTCGATTTAAAAAAAATTTCTTCGACTTATAACATCTACATGCTTAATCCGATTTTAATGATTTTTTTACAGAACCTTAATTTTATGAATTAAGATATTCGTGTGAAATTTGAGAACAATCGAAAAATTATTTCTCATGAAAATCGAAATTTTACGGGTTTTTCTTTTTTTTAACAATTCTTTCACTTATAACACCTACATGCTTTATCCTATTGTAATGATTTTTTACAGAACCTTAATTTTATGAATTATTATATTCGTGTAAAATTTGAGCGCAATCGAATAATTATTTGTTATGAAAATAGCAATTTTACGATTTTTTTCTTTTTTAAAATTACGATTAAGAAAAAATAAAAGAATAAAGTTAATTTTTTATTTAATTTAATTTAATTTAAAAAAAATCGACTTAGTAATAATTTTTTCACAAAACAACAGAAATCTGCATAACACATGGCAGGTCAATGCACCAATTACGCTCATCCAACAACGCGGCGGGACTTAAGCGTTTTCCTAGTAAACATATAGAGAATTACAATAAATTCCTATTCACTAGCTAGCTTACTTCAACAGGTAGTTGTCAGACTCAGACAGCTGTTACACAACATGGGGTAATCCTAGCAGCTGTTGCAGAGAGCGAGCCTCATGACGCAAGAGTTTTACATCTCAATGGTAGAGGAAGTGGAGATGAAAGTGCAGGATGTTGTGCAGTGTTCTACGCGAGAGTCTCTTATAGAGAAGACCTAGATGATCAGCTTTTCATTCAGGGTGTCTCTACGAGTTTGGAAATTCAGGAATAAATCTGTAAATGCCAGAGAATTTGCTTCAAGAGATATTACACTGGGTCTGCAGTCCGAGTCAGTCCATGTCGATCACTGATCGGGGGTCGCAGTTATTTATATTTTATTTTAATGAATTTTACCTGCCCATAGGGCAGGAAGGCTAATTTGCAGGGCAAGTGTGGCCCTCTGTAGCCTGACACAGTGATTACAGAGTTATAAGTTCAGCTTAACATAACATTACAACAAAGACAACATAGAACATGACATTTATAGAGTAAAGCAGCCCCCAGACACTCAAACATTTCGTAAAAGTTGCTTGACAACATCGTGTTTGACAGCAAGTTTGAGTGTGTGGGGGGGCGTGTCAGCGTGTTGTCAAGCAAATCGCAGTTTTCAAATCGTCTTGATATTTTGACCGCGCTTGACAGCATGTTTGAATGTGTGGGGAGCTACTCAAACATTTCGTACGAAAAGAGATCATTAGCCACGTCTTCAGGGAGAAGGAACAATAGCACACGCAAGTTTTTGCTTTGGTAATGAAGGAGCAATTTTTTTTGCGTGCGCAAGGAATGGCCTCTAATGAGGGTGTCCTAGAGGCTGGCTAGATGAAACCCCCCCGCTGTGTCCATGCACATCGGTTTCATGTGTGGGGAGTAGCATGCTTGTCAAACGGCTGTTGTCAAGCAACTTGTACGAAATGTTTGAGTGTCTGGGGGCAGCTTTAGTCGACGAGAAAGGCAAAAGGCGGATAAGGGTACCTCGCAGTTGGCTACAATTGCCTAGATAGAGAATTTTCTATGAACTGCTGACTGAAACCTCGGGTTGGATTGTTATATGGTACTGAGCATGCGCACATTCGTTCTGCTCAGTTCTGGTTGTAACCAAAAACTTTAGCCAGTTGGCGGCGACCCCAGTGTAATACCCCTGATATATTTCTGGAATTTCCTTTTTTCCCAAAAAAAATCTATAAAAAACTAAAAAATTCAAATCTTTAAACTCAAAACAATTCTGGGGGCAAGCCCCCGGATCCTTACTTAAATATACCATGGTTGCCGATCGCAAGGTTGAATGACAAAATATAGTCATAGACCTACATTTTCTCAATCAGACAAATTTACAGCCTGGAAAAATATGGGTTTCAATTTGAAAATCCTTGAAAAGTCAGTGAATTTGGTTTCTTAAAATAAGTAAACCCTGTTATTTGAATACTTTTTGTGTTAGAATAAATTTAATAATCTTCACGACACAGTGTTACCTAATTAAATATAAAAAAACGCTAAGAATTGATGTTTTATTGTATAATTGCCTAATCATCACTAATTAGAATACAAATTCTAGGTACGCCACAATCAACATATTCCCTAAAGAATATTTAAAACTAGGAAAACGCTAAAGTCCCGCCGCGTTGATGGATGAGCTTTTTAAAATTTTTAGTTTGCATGGGATATCTTTACTTTTGCAAGTTCTTTGTTTTGCTGCCTACGCATTGTAGGTGATTGTTGTCAAGTTTCTTTTGTTACCTGTCAATTGGTATTATTTACCGTAAAAACTTATATTAAAAGCTTTATTTCTATGGATTCTGGCTAACTATTTAAACTTTTTCTTTTAAAAGGTACTACATCACCATAACCTTAATGTCCATGTATAATATTAACGTTGTAGCCCCACCCGTTTGGTCAGAATTGGCCCAAATGGCACGAAAATATCGCACAAAAAATAAAAAAACTTATATTAAAAGCTTTATTTCTATAGATTCTGGTCAACCTTTTTCAACTTTTTCTTCAAAAGGTACTACATCACCATAACCATAAAGTCCATGTCAACTATGAACGCTGTAGCCCCACCCGTTTGGTCAGAATTGGCCCAAATGGCACGAAAATATCGCACTAAAAATCGAAAAAAAATCGTAAAAGTACGATATTCATGAGAAATATTTCTTCGATTGTACCCAAAAACAATACACCTCTAAGTTCAGAGATTTCGAAGGTCCTGTCAAATTTTAATCAAGATCGGATATGCCGTTTGCCTGGTAGAGAGTTAACAAACAGACAAAGAAAAACAAAACAAAACAAAACAAAACAAACAAAAAAAAAAACACCCGAGCTAAATTTTTTGGGGGTCAGTGAAATTGAAGTCTTCGCTTCGCTCATCCAATTAAAACAAAAATCATATTGTAACTAGGAAAACGCTAAAGTCCCGCCGCGTTGATGGATGAGCGTTTTTTTTGTAAGTTTTTTTGCGTTTTGTGCGTTTGTTTGCACTTTCCTTTGCAAGTGCTTTTTGAATGCATTGTGGAGGTGATTGTTGTCAAGTTTCTATTGTTACTTGTTAATTGGTATTATAAAACTTCAAAAAAACTCATATCAAAACCTTTATTTCTGTAGATTCTGACTAATTTTTTCAACTTTTTCTTTCAAAAGGTACTACATCACCATAACCTTAATGTCCATGTGAAATCTGAACGTTGTAGCCCTACCCGTTTGGTCAGAATCGGCCCAAATGTGACGAAAATATCGCACTAAAAATTGAAAAAACTAATATTAAAACCTTTATTTCTATGGATTCTAGCTAACTTTTTCAACTTTTTCTTTCAAAGGTACTACATCACCATAATCTTAATGTCCATGTGAAATATGAACGTTCTAGCCCCACCCGTTTGGTCAGAATCGGCCCAAATGTCACGAAAATATCGCACTAAAAATCGAAAAAAATCGTAAAAGTACGATTTTTATGAGAAATATTTCTTCGATTGTACCCAAAAACAATACACCTCTAAGTTCAGAGAAAACGAAGGTCCGGTCAAATTTTTCATCAAGATCGCGTATGCCGTTTGCCCGGAATCGAGCGAACAAACAGACAGAAAAAACAAAAAAAAAAAAAAACAAAAAAAAAAAAAAAAAAACAAACACCCGAGCTAAATTTTTTGGGGGGTCAGTGAAATTGAAGTCTTCGCTTCCGCTCGCTACGCTCGCTCGCTCATCCAAAAAAGCACGATTTGAATAATGCATATTTGGATGAGTGAAGCGAAGACTTCAATTTCACTGACCCCCAAAAAATTTAGCTCGGGTGTTTTTTTTTTTTTGTTTTTTTTGTTTTTTTTTGTTTGTTTGTTTTTCTGTCTGTTTGTTAACTCTCTACCAGGCAAACGGCATATCCGATCTTGATGAAAATTGGAGGGGACCTTCGAAATCTCTGAACTTAGAGGTGTATTTTTTTTGGGTACAATCGAAGAAATATTTCTCATGAATATCGTACTTTTACGATTTTTTCGATTTTTAGTGCGATATTTTCGTGACATTTGGGCCGATTCTGACCAAACGGGTGGGGTTACAACGTTCATATTATACATGGACATTAAGGTTATGGTGATGTAGTACCTTTTGAAAGAAAAAGTTGAAAAAGTTAGCCGGAATTATAGAAATAAAGCTTTTAATATAAGTTTTTATTTGATTTGTATGCGATATTTTCGTGCCATTTGGGCCAATTCTAACCAAACGGGTGGGGCTACAACGTTCATATTATACATGGACATTAAGGTTATGGTGATAAAGTACCTTTTGAAAGAAAAAGTTGACAAAGTTACCCAGAATCCATAGAAATAAAGCTTTTAATATAAGTTTTTAACGGTAAATAATAACAAATTGACAAGTAACAATAGAAACTTGACAACAATCACCTACAATGCGTGGGAAGCAAAACAAAGCAACAAAGCACTCGCAAAAGTAAAGATATCCCACGCAGACTAAAAACTTTAAAAAAAGCTCATCCATCAACGCGGCGGGACTTGAGCGTTTTCCTAGTTTATTATAATTAGACTGCGCGTGCAGAGGAAATGGGAGTTGATGACCGCTAGTTCTGGAATCAGGCTTACTGGGGGGAGAGGGGGGGGGGGGCTGAAGTTTACTCCCCCCCATCCGTGAAAATAAAAACGAAGCCAATGTTATTACTTATTTCCCAATCAAATAGCGTACTCACATTAGCGCGTGAAAATTGCAGAAAATTAGATGATTGTTCAAAACCAATTAAGTCTAGACAAATTAGAAATTAATTCGTCAAGAAAATCACTGATGTTCTCATTTTAGACTGATAAATGGGAATAATTTATGTTTTGTATTTTAACACTATTGAAGCCTCTTATTCATTAGCAAATTGGTCTTTATTGGTCTTTTGCGCATTATTACTAAAATTAAAATGACATTTAGTTGAAGTTGTCCGAACTTTTCGTTACCTGGTGATAATTTCACGTTGATATGGCCTGTGATGACGGCCTGTACATAAAGATAAGGCCTATAATTATATATAGTACAGTGGTGACTTAAGTGTATTCTGGTATGGGGGGGGGGGGGGGGGGGCAAATAACAAATTCAAGAACTGTTCATGAAAGAAATTGTTTCGGGAGAAGCATGTATGTATTCTGGCAAAATGGGGAGTCTGGGGGAAGGCCCCCAGGTAGTGCGGGTCTGGGGTTGCATAGCCCCAGATTTCTTTTTTATTTCTTACATTGCAAATGCTGGTCTTTTACTACATTTTACTAAATTTTAGCGTGTTTAAGTCGATTTATAAAATTTTGGAGATCCACATTTTACAAAATCTTTCCACTTCAAAATTCAACGATGCTCTTGTTTGATGTAAAGGTGGGTTGGGGGCAAAACTGTATAGTCTTGTTCCGGGCCTCTGATTCCGCAGGGGGCAAGTGCCCCCTCCGGGCCCCGGCGCCACTGGGTCTAGAGATCTAGTTTATAAATCTTATTATGTAATTGTAGGAGGACCGACTCGTATACAGGTCAGTTAGTCTAGCTTCAATTACGACTTGTTTCGGTCGACACGGCCAAATCCAAGGTCTTAGTTTTGTTTCTTTTTTTGTGTTGGATATTGTTCGAGTCATCCTTCTCCGAGCGCTCTCATGATCTATGCACCTCGCCGTAATGTTTATCATGGTCCATTATAAGTTAGGTAACTTCGCTAGCTGCAAAACAATTCACAAGAAAGATGTTCTCTTTTACTATTCTCAACACATTTATTGTACTCTTATTACTTTAAATTAGTTCATTACTCTATGTAAAACAACATTGTGATGGCTATTGTATTCACCGTTCACTACTTTTATAATTTGCTCCATTGTTATCTTTTGTTTAAATTGCCAAATTTTGTAAAATGTAACTTTCATACTACTACGAAATACGAATGGAGTCAAATACACATCCATTTATTTACATTTAGGGCTCTTACAGCATCAGCATTATATCTTAGACATAACATAAAGATTTATGGACTTCACGGTGAAAACTGTTCTAAATAATATTATACACTATAATCAAACCTGTACTATATACATATTATTATGTGTCCTGAAAAAAATCACATTTCAATTTCTCTTGGAAAATCTGCCTCTCTTTAGAGGCTCGATTCATTCACAATTTAACTCGGGATAAGACGATATACAGGGATATATAAGCGGGAATCGGGATAAGGACGGTTTAGAAGCAAATTTAAAATGTCCGCCATCTGTTTACATATTTTCTTATCTCCGAGGCAAGGCGTGATGTCTTCATGAATTCGATATGGTGTTAGATCCAACCTAACTCTGCTTAAACTATAGGTACTTTGGAGTTAAGACAATAGGGAAGACTCACAAAGATTTTCTATTATTCTACTATATTCAAGACCAGTTTCTGATTACATAAATTATATAAAATGTTCGTTTAAAAAAAATATTTTAGTCATAAAAGTGAGCCCAAAGATTTAGCGTAATAATGGCGGGAAAAACAGGGCATTACGTCATAACCCTACCATGACCCTACAACCAATCACAGTGTGCTCATTGAAAAAAAGCATTTTGATGATATCTTACTTCTAGAAGCACTTTTGGAATAAAATTCGTTAGTTGTATGATTAAGAAATACTAATAAACAATAATTTGTATAACAAGATATAACATTTGCACATTTTTGTATACTTTTTTACCGATTAATGGTTTTATGATAACATTTATAAAGAAAATGTCAACAATAGACTATTGTTTTAACACGAGCTGGTGAACGGCCGAGCGGCGAATTTTGCTTCGTGATCTAGAAGACCGTGGTCAATTTCATTCATAACCAACAATGTCTTTAGGGTTATGACGTCACACGTCTTTTCACAATAAAAGCGCGGGAAAGAGTAAACGTAAAACTTTGTACCTCTGTGGAATATAAAGTATTTACTTGGATTGTTATAAACTACGGCCACGGTGTTTTTAAGTGAATATCTACTGATTCTTTACCCCAGCGCTAATATCTAAAACTGGTGAGCCTTCCCTATTGTGATGGGATAACCAAGGGCTGCTTGAGCAGACTCAATCCCTTCGGGGAAAAAGCTTAAGCCGTGATTTCCGGTTCACGGGTACTAGTGTACCAAAAAGAGGAAGTGGAGCTGTATGATCCACATTTATTTTTTTTATTTATTTTATAAACGTCTATCCTATTCAGTTAAAAAACTGATTTACAAAGGAGGACACTTAAATAAATCTCATTACAAAGATGCAGACACAACAATGATTTACAGTTAAGTAAATATTTGAAATAGTAATTTACAACAGCAATACAAAACACAACAATTTTGGAAACCATTTAAATAAGATATAAAATGCAATTAATTAATGGATAAAAAAATAAAAAAGGGTGGGAAAAAAAGAAAAAGAAAAGGAAAGGAAAGGAAAGGAAAGGAAAGGAATGGAATGGAATGGAATGGAATGGAATGGAATGGAATGGAATGGAATGGAATGGAATGGAATGGAATGGAATGGAATGGAATGGAAAATAAATGAAAATAAAATAAGGAAAGGAAAGGAAAGGAAAGAAAAAGAAAGAAAGGAAAAAAGAAAAAAAGAAATCGTCAAAAAAGAAAAAAAGAAAAAAAAAATTATTAGTCCAACATGCAGATCGTCGATGAAGAATACAAAAGTATTATCATTCGTTGTGCATTGATAAACAATTAGTAAACGATGACTTTGGACCCAATAAATTTTAAGGTTGTTCCGAATCAACCAATTGTTGGTTCTGGCGCTGTCCACGGGTGGAATCGTGTCCAGCTTGATTGATCGGTGTTTCCTACTTAAACATCCCGGTCTCTAGTTGGTCATTGTTCGCTCGTCATATGGTGTCGGCGCCTAGGGTTGGCTTGGTCGACTTTAAATTTAAAGTCACCCACTAAAAATCAGTTCTGTGGGCTGAGGGGGTAGCCTCAAAATACGAATTAATTTATTTATAACCTCACTTGTTCTTGCATTTTTTTAATCATTAATGAACGGTGGTTACGAGCCAATGATATTTATCATCTATGTTACGAGTACATGAATTACCAAACTTTCTGGGGGCTAGTCAGCCCCTCTTACACCCAGGGCCACCCAAAATCATTCTGTATCATCCTAGTTTAAAGGGCAATGCCAACACAAAAACGCTTGTCAATCGGATGCCGAGTTCGGTTTATATCGGAAGACGTGACAGTGTGTCACGGTGACACGCGCGCGCACACGGACGGACATTAGAGTGGTGCTTATATGGCAGCTTCGTTCCCTGATTGTGATACTTTAGAATATGAAACGTATTATTGTAATATTGTATTGATTACATTTTAATGTTTGTAATAATGTGATTGTAATTTCTCTACACTACACTACCTTGTTCGTGTAAAGTCGAGGTCAGGGAAAGATTAGACCACATGTGCTCTGAGTTTCCACCCCTCTTTACCACCTTTTCCATTGAACTACCCCCTACCCTACACTACTCTACCTTCAATCTTGGGGAGGAACGCGTTCCTTTTTCAGGGACTTTTGTGGGAATGCGTTCCTTTTTCTTAGATCAGGAACTTGGAACGAATTAAACGATCCCGTCGAGTTCCAGTACCTGATATCGTAAACGGCAGTATGACAAAATATCTTGTGACATCTTGTTTTCGAAAATGGCGCCACCCTCGTCAGATGGTCTGGGACTCACTTTAATAAATAAAAGTAATTATGAATTAACTCTTATCACATTAATTATTATTTAAATCAGTGATGGTATAAGGAACGTGAAAGGAAATAAGTCCCTTTTTAGAAACGAGGAACGTCTCATTTCCTTTTTAGGCAAAAGTAACTTAACTTTTCAAAGTTTCTTTTTTGCCGGAACGTGCCCAAGATACTACTTTGTTCGACATTGTAAAGTGTAAAGTCTAGGTCAGGGAAAGATTAGTCCTCAGGTGCAGGAGTTTCCTCCCCTCTTCACCACCACCTTCCCCACACAGACGCAGCGAACAAAATAACTATTTCATCATGTGATTAGAGTATCTGCTTCCATTGCAGAAGGTCCAGGGTTCGGAACCCGCTATAGACAAAAGATTTTAAACTTCTGATGTGAAAGAGGCAAAGTACATCTCGCAAACATCAGGTAATTGGTAGGGGAGTGTTTTGTTTCACTTCTAGAAACTAGAGGCGAGCTCTGGCAGTCGTCGTGGTCGCGGGACCTTTCCCTTCCCTATAACCTTTCCGTCCCAACGACAACGACACGAAAGATGACAACGACGACGGACGACGCCGTGAAACGTGCCTCCCTCTTTGAAGTGGCTGGAGCTGTCTGTCTTCTCCGAATCACTCAGAGAATGGAGCATTATGACCTAACGGTTGACGCGCCCTTAAACTAAATACTCAATCAAAACATAAAAGGGGGGACACTCACTGCCACAAACTGTGTTTGTATTGTTTAATTATTCTGGAAGCCTAGTGTTCTTTAGCACAGTGATGTTGATAACATGATAATAGTGTTTATATCCGGCAAACAAATTTATATTCTCATTCACCTATTGTATTTATTTTTTTAGCTCAAACTTTCTAAACTAAAATAAAACAATCACACATCCTATGAAATTTAGTTTAACCTGACCTGACACACTACGACTACGTATTACTAACAGAGATTTTATTTTACAAAGCGTACGTATTCGTTTTGAGCGAGATATTATTATTGTGGTAGACCCTTGATGAGAATCCCTGAAAATCAGTTCTGTGTCTGAGTGGGTACGCTCTAAATACGAATTATTTATTTGATATTTTCCACTGGAGGACAAAAGGAAATTAATTAAAGGGAGACATTGTTGTATTTTATAAATTATACAAGAATTTGATTCTCTTAATTCTGGCCTTGAATTATAGAACTTAGGCCTATCACTATAAAATTATAATTTTTTTTCTTCCTAGACTGTTCTTTACCAGTTCTGTACTGCAGTCTGCAGTGTTGTATAGGAAGTAGCTGCTAGATGCTTAGTAAGTTAGATGCCTGGTCTGCAGTGGAACATATAGGTATGCTAGGCGAGGAGTGTAGTGCAGGAAGCGTACACTACTACCATCACTCGACCGTCACAGAACAGAATTAGAGTCAGTCTAGCGTAAGTTTATGGAAATCAATCCAGAAATTACAAACTCCATCTCAGCTGTATAGGTACCGATCTACTCAGATGTATAATTCACCAACAATCGAGAAATTGTTATAGCTTAGGGGTAAAAGAAGCACCCGACCGATACCCCGCTGAGATGATTTTTTAATTTCTGAATTGATTTCCATAATAATCAATTACATCTACAAAGAGTGTTTCCTGACCAATAAAGTGAGAAATTATGTAAGTTCTACTTACTAAGAAAACGGCAAAGTCGTTGATTGACGAACGATCGAGCCACGTTTCACGATTAATCGTCTTTATTGACGTTTAAAGTTTAAACAATAAGGAATTTATTTATTATTTTATTTATTTAACGTGTATCCTATTCATTTTATTTCTTTTTATATCATATATATATTCATTTATATCATTCATTCAAAGTTGTTCTGAATCGGCCTTGTTGATTCTGGCGTTGATTCGCGGGTGTTCGCACTGTCCATATCACTGATTGCTATATTTCCTATTAAAAATATCGATCTTTGGTTGGTTATCGCTCACTCGTCGATTGCGTCGGGGCCTGCAGGGTTGGCTTGGTCGCTTTGATTTAAAGTCCCCCATTGAAAATCAGTTATATAACTGAGTGGGCAGACTCTAAATAAAATTTATTTATTTTATTTATTTATTTCATTAATCAAATTTTATTTTATAATTTGACACACTCTCAATTTATATACATGGTATAGGGTTATCATTTATTCATGACACGCCATTATAGAAATGCACATGCATGGTAGTGTCCAAAAGAGGGGGCGAAGCTTCTTATTCAACAAATCATCCAAGAATAATCCAAAAATTAAATAATACGTTCATTTTCAACGCTCAAATCTCGTAGTTGGTGGAGGTGCCGAGTATTTATATTTCAAGTTTGGGTGACGCTAGCGGCCTTCCTGACCGAAATAATAATTCTTGGATGAAACCACTGCTCCAATATTTACATCTCACCAGGAATTCCTCATCATTCGAAAGAATTTGAACCATGCTTTTTGGTGTAATTCTTCACGCGCCGTCATAGTAGACCTGTGACCTAATGATACACTTGTGACCGTCGACCGTGACACAGTGTTAACTAACAAGATACGACATCTCCTTTAGAACAACACTTTCTTTGTATTGTAACACAAACACCGCTGCACAAGAAAGATGAAAGTTGATTGCAAATGAGGAAGGCGATTCATTTGTTTCATATATACTTCCCGCCATTATGTAAGCGAAATGTATTTAAATAATTGGATTCGAACACAGAAGGTAGAAGGCTTGACATTGCAAATTGGCGGCAGTGCTTTGCACAATTGTGTGGCTGGTTGGTCTTGTGGATAGCGTCTCTGTTTCCAATGCAGAAAGTTTCAGAGTTCGATTCCCACTAAAGTCAGAAGTTTTTTAACTTCTGATTTCAACTTAAGTCCATCAGTTCTTGTCTTAGAAGTTTGTAAACGGTGACTTTGGAGCCGTCCTAGCAACGAGGCACATAATAAATTGAAAGTTGTTCTGAATCGGCCTTGTTGATTCTGACGTTGATCCGCGGGTGTTCGCACTGTCCATACCACTGATTGCTATATTCCTATTAAAAATATCGATCTTTGGTTGGTTATCGCTCACTCGTCGATTGCGTCGGGGCCTACAGGGTTGGCTTGGTCGCTTTGGTTTACTGTCCCCACTGAAAATCAGTTATATGACTGAGTGGGTAAACTCCCAATAAATCCGTATTTAATTTATTTATTATTTATTTATAACGTGGTCCCTGCTTACAATACAGAAGTCCTAGGTTCAATTCCTGGGACGTGCCGTCCTAGCAACGAGGCACATAATTACATTCTAAGGTTGTTCCAAATTAGACCGGTAGATTCTGCCACTGTCTGCTGGTGGAATCGTGTCCAGCTTGATTGATCGGTATTTCCTACTTAAATATGCCGGTCTCTAGTTGGTCGTTGTTCGCTCGTCGATGGTGTCGGTGCCTACAGGGTCGGCTTGGTCTGCTTTAAATTTAATGTCCCCCACTGAAAATCAGTTCTGTTACTGAGTGGGTATAGACTCTAAATAATATGAATTTATTTATTTATTTATTTATTTATTTATTTATTTATTTATTTATTTATTTAAATATACAAATTTATAGTACCTGGCACAGTCTTGGACAAATTCTTCAAAAAACAAAAAGAAGAAACGTTACTTTGTTGCTTACTCAAAATCCTACTAACTAATAATTTTTAATTAGCAAAAATGAATTAGATAAAACAACAAAGCAACAGCAACCGGTTAATTCACATCAATTAACTATTTAACTATTTAACTATTTACTTAACTTGTACTAAGTACTACTTAATTGATTCAATTTATAACAATTTACTAAACATTTTCTAGAAATAAAAATTATTTGCATACATTCGTGAAAGCAGGGTTAGGTATTAGTATCTATGCATAAAAGCAAAGTGACAACTAGGAACACAACTAGTGCTGGATTGTGTACGTCGAGTGCTGATTGTGATTGTAAAACATTACCTTGTATGATGACGTTTGACGTGAATGCCTGGCTACGAGTGTGATGTGTTGTGATGACGATCAACATGAAAATATCCTGCACGACCGATGCTGAACCGTGAGGAACACAACTAGTGCTGGATTGTGTACGTCGAGTGCTGATTGTGATTGTAAAGCATTACCTTGTATGATGACGTTTGACGTGAATGCCTGGCTGGCTACGAGTTGTGATGTGTTGTGATGACGATCAACATGAAAATATCCTGCACGACCGATGCTGAACCGTCGCTTGGGCCTTGAACCTAGTTACGTACCTCTATACAGTTGTTTATAGACCATTGTTAGACTTGCCAGTAGCTAGTGCCTACATAATATCGTGATTTAGCACTAGGAAAACGCTAAAGTCCCGCCGCGTTGATGGATGAGCTTTTTTTAAGTTTTTATTTTGCGTGGGATATCTTTACTTTTACAAGTGTTTTGCTTTACTGCCTATGCATTGTAGGTGATTGTTGCCAAGTTTCTATTGTTAGGCCCTAGGCCTACTTGTCAAATGTTATTATTTACCGTAAAAAACTTACTTTAAAATCTTTATTTCTATGGATTCTGGCTAACTTTTCCAACTTTTTCTTTCAAAAGGTACTACATCACCATAACCTTAATGTCCATGTATAATATGAACGTTGTAGCCCCACCCATTTGGTCATAATCGGCCCAAATGGCACGAAAATATCGCACTAAACCGTAAAAAACTTATATTAAAAGCTTTATTTTATGGATTCTGGGTAACTTTTCAACTTTTTATATCAAAAGGTACAACATCACCATTACCTTAATGTCCATGTATAATATGAACATTGTAGCCCCACCCGTTTGGTCAGAATCGGCCCAAATGTCACGAAAATATCGCACTAAAAATTGAAAAAAATCGTAAAAGTACGATATTCATGAGAAATATTTCTTCGATTGTACCGAAAAACAATACACCTCTAAGTTCAGAGATTTCGAAGGTCCCCTCAAATTTTCATCAAGATCGCTTGTGTCGTTTGCCCGGAATCCTGCTAACAAACAGACAAAAATCAAAAAAAAAAAAAAAAAAAAAAACATTGGAGCTAAATTTTTTTGGGGGTCAGTAAAATTGAAGTCTTCGCTTCGCTCATCCAATAAATATTTTAAATATTTTTATTTGGATTTATAGGAGGTAGGCATACTCATTTTACGCGCATTAAAATTACTCACTAAATTTAGTCGCATCTATTTGTAATTTTACATTGTGTAAAAGTTAATTATGATGGCATCTACCATAGCACTTTTCCATTAATTGATTATAGAAAATAAACAAAAAATAATTTCAATTTTCTAGAGTTTAGAATCGGTCAAAATGGTCAAAACACCCAAATAACTTTGCATTTTCTGATTGGTTTATAATAAATATTGAAAATCTGATATGATAGGGGCGTACAGATGTCCTTCATTGTCAATTATGCCAAGTTGTATTCAGATGTAATGATTTATGGCTACAGGACAAACATCAAATCACGCCTGCTTCCTATTAAGGGTGCGTCAACCGTTAGGTCATAATGAGCCACTCTAGCCTAGGGGATGTGGGGAGGACACCACTGTGCTGGACAGAACCAGCCAAGGTCAAGAAAGGGACTGGTGGAAGTTTCTTTACAGTGATAAAAACACTTAATTGTGGAGGTGTCGAGTACACAAAAACTTCGAATATAAAAAGGCTTGCCCCCCCCCCCCCTCGACCTCAAGGTCAATTTTACTTCTTGAATACCATACCTCTTTTCACTTTAGCTCTGTTTAAAAAAATATATATGCCGGATAGGCTACTTTACACAACTATCTCCACCAAAAAATAAATTTTAAATCATTAAAGTTTGATATAATGCATCTGTTATTCATATTTTGTATTAATATGTGTTTGTGTATTTGTTATTATTATTTTCTTGTACTATAACTGCCATGTATTATGCTGATATTATGTATTATGTCCCATATATGTACAATGTACGGGTCAGTGGAATGAAATAAAAAAATAAAAGTCATTATCACTTTTGTTTAATCCTTGTTGAAGATTGACGTGCAATGCTATCAAAAACAACGTATATATATGTTCATTACGTTATTATGCTTGAGGCAGAATGCTTCCCTAAATATTGTAAGTTAAATAAACTTAAATCCTACTTTTCTTAAAATATAATGTTAACTTAGTATGTAGAATTAATTATAGCTCCTAGTTATAAAGGCAAACATAAACATATGGTGCACACTCACAAGTCTTCTGACTTATGTATGCACCAAAATGTAAAAACTAAATGATCATACAATACGTTTAAAAGCTATTTTATATACCATTCATTGTTATATTGTGAAATGTACAACGCATTGTAATTAACACTAATATGTATAATGCCAATAAATACTGAATACTGAATACTGAATATTAATCGGAGTTGATGTTTGGTTTAAATCGTGAGACGCGGCTTACACAGATGGATGGTCGGACACGCGCATAAGGGGGCTTTACTCTCTAACAATAAGTAGAATAAAAGTAAAATAAAAATTAAGAAGGAATAGGACACATTTTTCTTTCAGGAAATATAACTAACTATATATTTGTTGAGCCAGGAATTTATGCAATATACTTATATAAAAATGAGCGTTATTAGAAAATTATGCAATACATGGACAGCCTTTCAGTTGTAGATTATCCAGAAAAAAATTAAGAAAATGTTCAAAATTTTGGACTTTTGGCAATACCTAAAATCGTGAAAATCAATAATTTGTAAGCATGTCTCAATTTTTTCCCCTAAAAGAGCCATTTAATTCCACTCTGCGATAGTTATGATTTGAGTCAGCCGATAGCGAACAGGAATCTGCCTTAAACTCATATCATATATTATCCTCTTGAATTTACTACAATAATATATTTGCGGCTTTCTGCCTACACTGTCTAGTACGTCACGAAAACGATGTCGCATTTTGGATTTAACTATTTTTTTAAACACTTTTCCGCACAAAGTTCTTTTAAATAATGTCCTGAATTAGCTGATTAATGCTGATTGGCTCGAAGGGTTAAGGCTGTGTGTTCTCATCTCTCATCAATTTTGTATGTTCCACGAATTTTTTAGATAACCGGTATTTTTTGTCAATTTGTACCGGAAAACGGAAAAATTCGCAGGAGACACGGTTCCAAAAAATCCCATGTTTTCTCTTTGATAAGTTCAAGAAAAACAGTCAAACATTAATCTCACAGAAACACGTACAACTATCTACGTTGAGCGCTGTGCTAGATGTAATTGCAGTTTGAAACTATTTTGAAGATGCAATAATTGCCGTATGCCCAATCAGAAAAATTTGAAAAAACATTGTTTGGTGTTCTAATAGTATCAGGTTTCAATTTCATTTACTATATTTTTACATAGTTGCATATTTTAGAAAATGGAAAAACAGGGTGGAACAGCCTTAAGATTACCGCATGTTGAACGTATGTGTTGTTCCAGGACGGCCGAAGGAGATTGAAATCACCAAGACAGACGACGCCCTAGGTCTGACCATCACGGACAACGGGGCCGGCTACGCGTTTATCAAGAGAGTCAAGGAGGGCAGCATCATAGACTCCATACAACACATACAGGTGGGACATTTTGCTTCACTTTTTACTCTTACCCAAGGAACTATTCTCAATATTTAATACAATTCAGAAGTAAAAAAAAAAAATACTAAAAAAAATCCCGATCGGGGTTCGAACCCGAGTCTTCCACATTCCAGGTAGGCGCCTTAGCCAACTAGACCACCGAGACGGTAATATTTAACTCCTGGATTTGGGTGGAAGAGTAGGTACTGCAACGAATATCTGTTGCCTTTGAACAGACCAAACAAACATTATTTATAATGTCCATTACCTTACGTAGGTATGAGCGAATTCAGAAGTTAAATAGTTACCGTCTCGGTGGTCTTTGGCAAAGCGTCTACCTGGAATGTGGGAGACTCGGGTTCGAACCCGGATCGGGATGGATTTTTAACTTCTGAATATTGTATTAAATATTAACAATTCCACCTACGGGAGTGTTTCCCGACCAACCAAATCGAGAAACTATTCTACGTTTCCAAATGTAATTTAGGGCCCTACATTACATATTTCTATAAACATCACTATATATTTACAAACTAGCACTGGTATGGGAATACCCTCAATAAACAGTGCAGATAATACTAGTACAGAATATCATTGGATGCTTCACTGGTACAAAATACATGTAAAAAGATACATTTAAAAAATGTTTATTTTATATTGTTTTATAGTTTGGTAAAGATTACGATAAAGTACTGTAGTATAGAAATATCACTTTTTAATTGATTGGATATTGCTTAACGTCTCATATTAAGTTAAATAAAATATCTTTTAACAGTGAAATGTCCGATGATTTGTATTTAGTTAAATATTATAATAACCTGTTATATTTCTCAATTTCATTAATCGGGAAATACTCCCGTAGAGTAGAAATCAATCCAGAAATTAAAAAATCCATCCCCAAACGGGATAT
>JAMZAV010004312.1:0-55112 GCA_024449915.1 Sweltsa coloradensis
CCCCAAATTTTTTTTAATTATACGTTTTTTTCGTCATGTTTTAATGAAAATTGGGATTTTTTTAAGTTTGCGATTATAAAAAAAAAGATGATAAATTTTATTTTTTAAAATAACAAAGTTAAAATTTTTTATGTAAACTTTAAAAGGGAAATTTATTCTTTTTACCAAAGGGTGCTGCCGATTGAAAAGTGTCGCTATTTTTACAGGGAAAATATGGGTTTAAATTTAAACTCCTAAGTTTTGCCCCCCCTCCCCCTCCCCCCCCGGGCCCAAACTTGGGGAGGGCAATGCCCCCCAAAGGGGTTCCTACGCCCGGGGGGCATTCTTTAATGAAACCCCCTTTCCCCCGGGGACGCCTCTTGTCTCCCTGGGGCCCATGATTGGGTGCAAAGACTTGAAATTTCCCCCCAATGGTTCCCGATCAAATTCTCCGCTGCTTTATCTTTCACGAGGTGTGGTCACGGTGTGGTCTCTGCCTCCAAAAGGGTGCCCTCTATGGTTTGGTCCTCCACCCCATGCTATTTAAAACTCCATGATCACCATTACAGTTACACAACGCAACCCCGGGGCCGGGGGGCCCGGGTTAGCCACTTCCAACCCAACGTACGTAGTTGCGTGCCACCTTCGTTCAGACTAGACGAGACTAAAACGGACCCTCGTCCCTACCCTTTGGCCTCAACAAAAACTAAAAGGTAAGCCATAGGCCTCTTTAAACTATTCAATATTCTCCATTCCCCTGTTTCTACTTACTCTTGATTTCGAAAGGGGTTTCGAGACTCTGCTACCCTAGCTTCGCGTTCCTTTTCCCTATTCTACTAATTAATTTTCTAAGCATTATTTCATTGTATTTTCTTTAAGAAGTAAAAAAATGTTGAAAATAGTAAAATAAATAATTTGTTGTTGTATGTCCCGTGTTGTTTTGTGCTTCAAAAGGGTATCGCGGTACGAGATTTCTTCATAGATAATGGTTTTTTGTTAGCAAATATTTGCTAGCTCGACGCCGTTTTTGTGTTGTTGAATGTAAAAAACAAGGATATAAACAATAAATGTAACATTGTAAATTAAAACTTATTATTTTAGCAAAATTTTTCCAACACATTATTTTTTTCTCATATTTGTAAATCGTTTTTGAGTTGTCCTTTGTTAATCATTTTTTTTAAAAAAAATAAAAATAAGTAATTAATTGAAACCGAATTATTTTATAAATATACCTAGTCAGTGGGGGTTAACCCATTTCATTCAAATTTTGGGGCATTTTACATTTAAAAAGTTTTTACCCCTAAACCCCATCTTTGCTCCCATCGGCTAAACTAACAAGGGAAAAAAATAAATCGTCTCGGACTGGCAGGAACCTTCTTAATTTAGTATACTTTTATAAACTATGTGGATGTTTTTAAGTTTTGGGCCATTAAACCAAATTTTTTTTCGGAAATATGTTTCCTATCTTGGGGTATAGGGCCCACAAACGACCAAATTTGCCGCCTACTTTTTCAAAATCCTTGGGTCGTTTCTTTTTGTTTTGCGTATCTGCTTCCATCAAAGGTCCAGGGGTTTGATTCCCGCCCTATCAAATTTTTTAACTTTTATTTGGACTTAATCCATAGTTCTTGTCTTAGGAGTTTGTAAACGGTGACTTTGGAGCCGTCCTAGCAACGAAGCACATAATAAATTTCAGAGTTGTTCTGAATCGGCCTTGTTGATTCTGGCGTTGATTCGCGGGTGTTCGCACTGTCCATACCAATGATTGCTATATTTCCTATTAAAAATATCGATCTTTGGTTGGTTTATCGCTCACATCGTCGATTGCGTCGGGCCTGCAGGGTTGGCTTGGTCGCTTTGATTTAAAGTCCCCCACTGAAAATCAGTTATATAACTGAGTGGGTAGACTCTAAATAAAATTTATTTATTATTTATTTATTTATTTATTTCCTATCAAAAATATCGATCTTTGGTTGGTTATCGCTCACTCGTCGATTGCGTCGGGGCCTGCAGGGTTGGCTTGGTCGCTTTGATTTAAAGTCCCCCACTGAAAATCAGTTATATAACTGAGTGGGCAGACTCTAAATAAAATTTACTTTATTTATTTATTTTATAAAGTTGCCGCCAATAATTTTGATTCACAAGCCTTCTGGAATTTTATTTGATTTATTTCAGTTCAATTTTGAATGCGGTGGCTATTGTTGTGATTGTTTAGACAAACCGGATGTAAATTGGCTTGTTGAAGAAGACAAGAGAAATGGTGGGACGAGTTTGGGAGGGCGTCTAGTTGGTTGTAGATTGTCCGAAAAGAGTTGTAAAAGCAGTGTTTCAACGAGTGACGGTGTCTGAAATCAACACCAATTAATAGTAAATAATGCGACGAGCATTTTGAGCTATTACATTCGTAGAAAGAGTTGCGGATGTGTTCTGTTTGAATCTTATAAAAACTCGTGAATTGATGTTTTCAAACGTGTCGAGGGAAGCGCGCGATACGAGAAAAGCTGAGAACCTTTTGAGACTGTAGTATTTCGTTGGACAAATTAACACTTTATGATGAGTATTTTAAACAAATCGAGCCACCAGTGAGAGAAAGACATTCTTGATACGAAGTATCAAATCAATATTATCGACGTAATCGGGAAACCAGGTTAGTTCGGTGACATTAATGTGTGCATTGACCAAATACATTATAAATCAAGATGTCTGAGACAGACAATAATCAATTACGTAATACAACGAATATGCGAACTGACAAGAGGAATGAATACTCGCTTCACATCGCCAAGAACCATCTGTAAGAAGATTACGCATTGACGTCCGAGATACAGCTGACAATACTAGGCTTTTCAGACAGTACTTTACACGCCATCGACAGATAATCAGTATATAACTACGTTGTAAGACGTGGACTTGAATTTGGACCTTTGATCTGCATTCTTCGAACCAAGGACTGTTTGGAGAGCAAAGCGAGGGTTCTGTCCCCTAATCGAGTACATCTCCAGTAAACGATGAGTACATCCATATGTTATAGTTATTATTGTAAGGTAATAAATTAAATTATTATTGTGAAGATAAAGTATAATATGATTATAATAGGGATATTTTATCCAAATAATAGGAATCGCTGATCAGCTTAGGTAGATATCAATAACTTTAAGCTGTGATCTGTATTTTCTGTCTTGATTCGATGATTCCAATATATTTAATCATGAAAGCTTAACGTTTTCTTTCCTCCCAATCTAAATTAACTTCTTTTTTTTTCGGTTGTCTTTTAAATGCTGAACTTTTGCTGCGTAGCTTCTCTGTCATCTTCTTCTCCGGCTTGAGCTAGACCGAGGAATACTATTATAAAAATGTTAGCCCTGAGATTAATACAAATTTAAAAAGATTGATTTTTTTGAATTTTTATTATGTGTTTTGACACTCAGAAAGGTGGGGCTTAACTTCGTTTTATCATAGCGTTCAACCGTTCATCCACAAACAATCGTATATAATTCCAAAATCCAAACATCATATGTCTGCCTACTTTTGCCCAGTTTAAATCTAACATAAACACATCCTTAATGTTTTCATTTAAAATATGTTTTCCTTGTTCCTATTTACCTCATTGTTTTGATACAAAATATTATTGGATGAGCGAAGCGAAGCAGGGGCGTAGGAACGGGGGGGGGGAGGGGGGGAAACTCCCCCCCCCACTTGATGGCTGGGGGGGGGGTCAAGCCAGGTATGGGTGCCATTTGCTAACTTATAGCTTGTTGGGTGATTTTAGGATTTTTACTACAGTCGGGCTTTTTTTTTTTTTTTTTTTTTTTTTTTTTTTGTTAACAATTTTTTAGAAAGATTCAGTAAGAGACGTGATTTGCGAGACTAGACCTGTGTGTATCCAATTATTCAATGACTAGACTAGCCATCTGATTTTAGACTAATATTAATTATATTTTGTGCGCAGTGTTTTCACTCCCAAGCAGACTGTCGACCGATTTCAGTCAGGTAATCAATCTTCAATGCAATATTAGCTTCAAAATGTAACCCTTATTCATAATTAAAATTCGCTTGAAAACGTGTTTTAGGCCACTTATCAAGGGCACCTTTAAAAAAAATCTCGCCTACGGCGAAAAGCCTCCGCCGGCTGGGGCTTCGCCCCAGGCCCTGGTTTGCCCACCCAACCTCGTAGTCAACTTTAGTGTGACCCCCCCACTGAAAAAATAGTTCCTACGCCACTGAAGCGAAGACTTCAATTTCACCGAACCCCCAAAAAATTTAGCTCGGGTGTTTTTTTGTTTGTTTTTTGTTTGTTTTTCTGTCTGTTTGTTCGCTCTCTACCGGGCGAACGGCATATGCGATTTTGATGAAAATTTCAGGGGACCTTCGAAATCTGTGAACTTAGACTTGCTACGTTTTTGGGTACAATCGAAGAAATATTTCTCATGAATATCAGACTTTTACGATTTTTTTCGATTTTTAGTGCGATATTTTCGTGACATTTGGGCCGATTCTGACCAAACGGGTGGGGCTACAAAGTTCATAATACTAATGATGGTGATGTATTGACGTTTGAAAGAAAAAGTTGAAAAAGTTAGCCAGAATCTAGAGAAATAAAGGTTTTAATTTGAGTTATTTGAGGTGTTAAATATTAAAACTTCACAGGAGATTTTATACCTTACTCACAGCTTTGTTACAAACAATCAAAGATCCAACAGACCTAATTAATGATTGCTTTGTATGGGCCGTGTTAATATGTTTTTATTATTTTAAATTAATATTAACATTTTATAATTAAAAAGCTCATCCATCAACGCGACTAAAAAAAGCGTTTGCGAAACTTCCTAGTATTTAAAACTCGCGCTGTTGTGTTTTGCGCGCTTTTTGCATGACTAGAAGGCAGTGCCACACTGTCGTTTTTAGGTTATGGTAGTTTGTCATCTCATCTCAAACCCCGAGGATTCACACAGCGACAGCGTGTTTTAGAGACTCGTGGACGCTATTTGTTTGAAGGTAATATTAAGCTATTAAGTTTTTGAAGTCGTGTTCATATGGAGAAGCTGGAGGAAGATGACGTAGTTATACTTGGATCCTTCAGCTTTGATATTCTAAATCCAAAGCATAGGGCCTAGGCCTAGGCCTTACCGGGACGGCACTTCTTCGGCTAGGGGGGTCCAACTTTTATACACCTTTGGCTTGTTACTACTTATGTTAAAAGTGTACTTTCGTTAGGTTAGCCGAACTTTCCGCTGGCTACAGTGCGCCGCTCTAGTTCTAGGATATAATCGATAAAGAGCGCACCCGAAATCCTTTACGTTAGGCCGCGTTCCCATAACTTTGTTTTAGTCTTAAGAAATTGTTATTGGTTGTTATGGTAACAAGAAATCCGATATCCTGATTGGTTAGTAGGCCTAATGTTTCAGTGGCCTGTCATAATGAAGTTAGGGGCCTACTCCTTTTCATTGGTCGCCGTATAAATAACAAAACGTCTGATTGGTCCGTCATAAGAATTATGGTTTTGTTATAACAATTTCTTAGATCAAAAACGTAAACAATTTAACACGTATTTCCAATCCCCTTATATAACTAAACCAATTTGTGGGAACGCGGCCTTACAGTGTAGTATAGCCTATAAAAGTTGGACCCCCCTAGCCGAAGAAGTACCGCCGGAACTAGGGTAGGGGCTAGAGCGGAAAGTTCGGCTAACCTTAAGAAAGTAGTTTCATAACGGAAAGGATTTCGGGTGTGTATGTTTTCATTGAAAAAAAATGTTGGGACCCGCCAAGTACAGAAGTGCCGGGGCTAGTATGACGGAATGGCTAATTTTGCACCATTTTTGTTGTTGTTGTTGTTCAAAACCATGCAAAATCACTAGGCCCTAGTAAATTAAAAATAAATACGCACGTATTCGATTGGTCGCACTAGACCGCACTCAGTGCGCTCTGAGTGCGGTTTCCGTATTCGATTGGGAGTTTTCATATGCACTGAGTGCGAGTCAACGTATTCAATTCAATTCAATTCAATTCAGTCTTTATTTAGCGACTCTGCGCTAGTTGCCATACAGACATATTAATATTTCAAACAATATACACACAATAAAATACATATACCATTAATAAAACTCAACCAAAATAAAAACTAAAATTAGACTTAAAAAATTAAAAAATTAATTAATTTAGGGCCTACATAAAAAGCAGTAACCAATATATTAATATTGCAAGCCTGAGTATAGAGAGATCACAGTAATAACATTAATAGGTAGGCCTATCATTTCTGTAAATTTCTAGGTACTCTTTATAAACAATATAGGCCTAACCTTGTTCTTAAAATCTTTTACATCTTTACTCAATCTAATTTCCATTGGTAACATGTTATATTTGCGTATTCCTACATAAAATAAAGATTTGAATTTCAGTTGCCTATTACACGAATCCAAATAAATATTATGTTCTCCCCCTCTCGTTTTATATCCATGTACATCCGTTATTTTTACTATTTTCTCAGACATATATTTAGGTAACAATCCGTTCTCCGCTTTAAATAGATATACCATTCCACTTACTTCTATATCTTCTTCTACAGTAATCCAATCAAGGCAGTCTAGCATCTTTCTTATTTCAACATATTTATTGCACTTTAGAATAGTCCTCATTCCTTTATTTTGTAGAATTTGGAGTCTACATATCTGTTACATAGGCCTGATATAAAACAGTTATACAGTATGTAAAATGAGGCTTAATTATGGTGCTATAAATTAATAATCTTGTATAAAAGGTCACATAACTACTTATCCTGCTTAAGAAACCAATCTTCTTTCTGATTTTTTTTCGACATATACTAATACAATCATGCTCTTTAAAATTTAATCTGTTGTCAATCATTATACCCTACCAAGATATTTATATATATATTAACCTGCTCCATTACACTTTGATCTAGGCCTATAACAATTTTATCCTCAAGATTCATTTTATAGTTACCTAGCCTACCTACCCCCAACAACATCCATTTAGATTTGCTAACATTTAATTTCAATACATTTATTTTCAGCCAGTCCTCTACATTTTTAAGTTCATTATTAATTACTTGTAACATCTCACGAATATCATCACCCACATAAAATATAACTGTATCATCAGCATACATATTAATGTTACAATTCGAAAGGCTTATTACGTACAATATCAATTATATAAATTAAAAATAAAAATGGACCCAGCACAGATCCCTGGGGTACTCCAACATCTATATCCAACTTATCAGAAATAAAACCATTATATACAGTTCTTTGACTTCTATTTGTTAAGTAATCCTCTAACCATTGAAATACCTTACCCTCAACTCCATACATGTATTTGAGTTTATCCAATAGCCTTTTTCTGTTTACTGTCTCAAAGGCCCTTTAAAAATCCAAAAAAACTATCAATATTGATTTACCATTATTCATTTGCGTTGTCCATTCTGAGAGTAGCCACTGTACTGCCGATTCACACGAATGGCCTCTCCTGAACCCAGATTGGTTTTTAACTAGCAGACTATTATCGTTAAAATATTTTTCAAGTTGTGCATGAGCAGCTAACTCAAGAATTTTTTCAAAAACCGGAAGCATGTTTACAGGTCTATGATCCTCCATTTTTATGGTATTTTTTACTTTAGGGATAGACACTATAAATAAATAATAATAAATAAATTTTATTTAGAGTCTACCCACTCAGTTATATAACTGATTTTCAGTGGGGGACTTTAAATCAAAGCGACCAAGCCAACCCTGCAGGCCCCGACTTTCCAACTTTCAGGAAATAACCCATTTTGCAAAGATGTACCGGTATTCACCATGTCCAACAGTTTATATCTAATACAGGGGTAAGCATCTTTTTTTTCGATTGGGAAGATGCACTAGAAAAGTCTAGCACTCGACCGCACTGGCCTCGACCATGGTGCGACGCAGTGCGACGCCGAATTTGCCCGCGTAATATGGATAAGAGGAAGAGATACGCCCTAATGAATTTGGCAAAGAACAAAGACGACTACCGGTACATCTTATTTTAAAATTTTAAAATTAAGAACAGGCTCATAAAATTATAAGATACACTAAATATTGTTCATGCTATGATTAGGTAAGTAGGCGTGGTCTTATAGGCTATGCAAAGGTGCAACATAACCTCACATTTTCACTACGCCTATTATCATATGTTTGCAACGTGCTAATATTTTATAGCTGCTAATAAATACAATTTTAAAATGCAAATAATAGCCCTATAATAGGCCTATAGTTTTGAACACAAATTCTAGAGAAACAAAGTGTAATGCTAAAATTGGTAGGCCTACTTGGTGTAGGCCTACTCTCTGGAGTTTAATAAAAAGTTAAAAAAAAATTATTCTATATAATTGGTACATTTTCAGAGTGATCAGTAAAAATAAATTGTTAATAATGAGTTCTTCATTTATTTCTCAATTGAAGTTGTTTTTATTGTTTTCTTTGAAAAAAACAGTGTTGAAAAGTTGGACCACACCAACTGAACTAGCATTCAAGCAAACTGAAAGTGATTAAATAAGTCCAGAAACTACTTTCCGCAGCCAAAAACCAAGTAAATACATACAGTAATAATATTCAGTTGGAAAAAGGAAAATCATAAATTTCACTCCAGTCGGTGCAGTCACAGAGAGCGGACGTGGTTTGTAAACCGGTCTGAGAGAACTACAGGCCTATGGCTGTAAGTTTTGTTTTAGGCCTAATCGTGTGTTTGTGAATTACTGTGTACTTTTTCTTTCTCTCTCTCTGAAATGACGAAAGTTAAAACAAGAAGTAAGAAAAACGAAGACGGTGATCAGGATAGTCCGAGTGTAGACAAAGGTGCAGGGAGTTTCGTTTTCGCGGACTTTGACGTTATCTCGCAACAGTTGGAAAGCATTCAAGAAGATGCCTCGGGATTCCAGACTTTGGCCTCGGCAGTGAAAATGTTGATTGCGCCTATGACTGAAATTAGCAAATTTTGCAAAAAACAAGATCTTATGCTTGGTGAGTCGATAAATGCTAATCAACGTCTGTCTGAGAAAATAGATACTCTCTTAGCTGAGCTTAGTTCGTGTAAGAAAGAAAATAAAGAACTGAAAGACGAAAATATACGCCTCGCATCCCAAGTCAACGATCTCGAGCAATATTCGAGAAATTATAATATTGAGGTACAGGGTGTTCCGGCAACTCCAGGAGAAGATACGTATTCAATAGTGAAGATTATTGCTGACGTGATAGGCAGTGATATCATCGCTGACGATATCGAGTATGGTCATAGACTTCGGGTCACAGATGCAACCGAGGATAAGCCTGCGCCCATTGTTGCCAAGTTCTACTCGCGCCGTGTGAAGGAGGATATCTTGGACCAGAAAAAGAGAAAAAGAAGCTAAGTGCTAAGGAAATTGGGGTTTCCCTACGTCGAAAAATATTGTTTACATCAACGAACATCTCACAAAGGTAAACAAACATTTGTATTGGTTAGCACGTAACAAGAGAAAGCAGGGATACAAGTTTGCCTGGACTAAGGGCGGCAAAGTTTTCCTCCGTGAAGACGAACAATCACCCGTCATGTGGGTCATTCTCAAACGTAATGACCATATTGAAAAAAATGCTTGCAAGAAAAAATTATAACATAAAATTGGATGCCTCCTTTAACAATACATTATCCAATAATTTGTTCTTACAGCCCTAAAAGGGTTTATCTAAAAAACAATTTTTTTTTACATACAAGCATTTTCATCAATCCAAGTGTACGAAAATGTCATGACTGTTACCGGACATAAAAGTGACAATTGATGTAAGAAGTTATTTATTAAATCTATATTCATGTGCACAATAGTTTTAGTTACATTATCACACAAAACTAATACATTCAATAAAATATACATTTTTATTTTAATCACTTTTTATAATACCAAAATGTCAAGAATGTTACTCAAATTTCAAAACCTGGTAATTAACTTACTAATAATGGACAAATGGCAAATCAAATTTTATCAAGATCACTGTTAGCAATGAAGTATTAATATTATAAATAAGATTAAAAATGTGATTCAGTTATTTAAACTTTAAATAAGACTTAATTTAATAATTAGCTCGGGTAACGGTGTTGACAAAAAGTACGAGTCCTGACAAAAAAGTTACTTTTCTAACAGTAATAACTTTTTTCTAAGAGCAGGTTGCTTGTCAGTGTACAAACCAGTCAACCTAACAGATAAAAGCCATCTAATCCAACAAGTTTGTGTTGAGTTTAAAGTAAGAGACACTACGGGTAACGGTCTTGACAAAAAGTAACATTCTTGACAAGTGATCACTGAAAATCAATAAAAACAAGTGTTTTGTTACTTTTGAGTATGGCAATGAATTACAACCTCTACCTTCAAAACACATCTACAGTTGCAGGAAATTAATGCAGTATCCACAATGCCCTTGGTAATGTTACTTTTTGAAAGTAACATACCTGACAAGTAACATGCATGACATTTCAACTTCATTAATTCATTAGCTGTTAACAATCCCATTTGAAAAAGTAGGGTTATGTTTGCTATGAGCTGGAACTTGATTGTAACTTAACGCAATTGTTAATAAAATATTAAATACAAATTAAATTGTTTTATCTTGGTAACATTCATGACATTGAATTAAAATACTCACCGTTAAAATGTTTACTTTTCAATTTTAAAGAGTTCTCATGTCAAAACAAACCAAACTTCCATGATGCCATGTCAGGAGCTGTTCTTCTTCTTCTTCTAGATTGATCCACTGCCTTCTTGAAAAATTATTTAAACTCTTTTACAATGGTAACAGTCATGACATTATTATGATTGCCACATTAGGGACAAACACTTTCCACTAGTTATTGTTTGAAAATGTAAATTGTTAAAAAAAGTCACTAACACACAGTTATTAACGGTTATTTCTGCATTAATTCCAATCTAGAGACTAAATAAATTTTAGTCTTAAAGTCAAACATTTAAAAAAACACTTCTGGTTTTGAGGATAGGGACATGGGTTTTGACACATTCTGCAATACCCGACATTGAATTAAAGGTCAACCTTACAAGATAGAAGTGCAAAAATTCATGGAGCTAATAAAAACTATAAGTATTCTGAAAATGTACAACCAAAATTTATGCAAATCAATATCTTGATCTAAAAAAAAAATAATATTAAGGTGGGACAGCACAAGGGTCATTTTATTTGAGAATGACCCATATTAATAAGGAGTGAAACTGACATTCCGCCTGTGGTGTCGTAGTGTGTTTGTTTGCAGTGTGTGTCTAACTGAATGGAAATGTGGGAAGAGTTAGATAAAAGTGATACTATTGACTGTACTTTATATCGATGACATTAGTGGTTGGTATGCGGGCGGTGACCGTGGTTTGTCAATCATCTCGAAAATTATTCACATAAACATTCGATCTATAAATAAACATTGGGACGAGTTGTGTTGTATTTTGCAAGATGTCATAGGGTTAATCGATGTTATAGTTATAAGTGAAATTTCTAATTGTGACGTAAATTTATATAATTTGCAAGGGTATAGCAAAATATCAAAGCAAAGGTTAAGCAAACTTGTGTGGTGGTTTACTTGTATTTGTCAGGGAAACAGTGAAATTTGTTGAGATAAACGTTGATTTTGTGCATGCAGAAGCGCTATGCGGTACGATTTACCTTAATGATGTGTGTGTTTATTTGTTAGCTCTGTATCGTCCTCCTAATTGTAGTCGCTTAAGATTTATTGAAGAATTAGATGTGTTTTTAGAAAAAAAACATTGGTGCTAAGATTGTATTAACTATCATAATAGGAGATATAAATATTCTTGATACTTTGGACAGGAACACTGCAATTTATGAAGACGTGTTGGCAGCATGTGGCTTCATTAAATGTATAAATAAAAGTACACGCGAAGAGTATAAGTCAGGTAGGTTTGTATCATCTTGTATTGATCATATTTACCTGCGCGGAAGATACTCATTATGCAACTCCGCTATCCTTACTACTAAAGTATCTGACCACTATATGGTGCTCACATGCGTTCAATTTATAGGAAGGTCTCTTAACGTAGTTTCGCAGAATAAAAACTTGATAAGTGATCAAGTTCCTCTCCCAATTAAGTTGAACGAAAGAACATTAAAAATTATTTGTCTCGTATCAATTGGAACTATGTTTGCGACAATGATAATCCTGAGGAAATTTACACAAAAATATGCGGAGAGTTTTCAAAAGCTTACGACAATCTACTTTTAGGAGTAAGAATGTTTCCAGACCAAGAGAAGGCCTCGCAAAATATGGGTCACCGACGACCTTGATATTATGACAAAAAGACGAGATAAACTTTTTAAAGATTGGAAAAATTGTAGAGACTTTGGCGAAAAAAAATCCCGTCTAAGAGAAGAGTACAATACTTACAGAAATAGAGTAATAAAAGAAATCAATAAAGCAAAGATAAAGTTTTACCGTAATTTAATATTCAATGCGAGAGGAGATGTAAAAGGAACGTGGCAAATTATTAATCAAATTACTGGAAAAAAGAAACGTATTTCAGTTGATGACGTGATATCTAAATATTTATGTAAAGACGTGAATACGAACTTAGTCGTCAATCATTTTGTTAACTCTTTTGTTGACGAGATAAGTACATTGAAACATGATTGCAACATTGTAACATTTCAGCGTGCACGCAATGAAAATATTCAAGTGAATCATTCGTTCTTCATGAAACCAGTTACTCTTACTAATATGAGAGCAATGATCGATTCTCTGAATGTAAATAAACAGCCGGGTGTTGATAGTATACGTGTTCAAGACCTTCAATTTGTCAATGCTTCTATTGCTCCTGTTTTGGCTGTATTGATAAACAAATCTATTGAGACCGGTATCATTCCTAAGCGACTCAAAAAGCAATTATTAAACCTATACATAAGAAGGGTGACCATAAAGTTTACTCAAATTACAGGCCTATAGCTATATTACCAAGTATTGAGAAACTCTTAGAAAGGCATGTTGCTAATAACTTGGTGGAGTACTTAAATAAACATGGGATTCTGAATAGTAAACAGTTTGGTTTTCAAAAAGGTATTACCTCTACCCTGTTATTAGAGTTCTCTAATTTTGTAAATTCTAAATTAAACGACAACATGCACATTCTTGCTTTATTTGTGGATTTTAGTAAAGCATTTGACACGATAAACCACCAGAAACTTCTACAAGCTTTAGAGTCCATTGGCATTCGTGGTATTGCGTTGGATTGGTTTAGAAACTATCTTACTGATAGATTCATGGAAGTGCATGTAAATGGCCACGTTAGTGAAGAAAAACATTGTGATTCTGGAGTCCCCCAGGGTCTATATGGGACCTACGTTATTTTTGATATATGTTAACTTTATGTCAAAATGTCTTATATATTGCTTTATATTTTCTTATGCTGACGATACTGTTTTACTCGCGGTGCATTTTAATATTCGTGTTGCGCATGCTATGCTACAGTCTGACTTTAACAGTCTTTTACGTTGGAATCACGATAAAGAACTAGTAATTAACTCTTCTAAAACCAAAATTGTACATATATGCACACCCACAACCACGAAAAGATTTTCCAATTAATATTATTTATCACGATTTCAACTGCATTCATACTATGGCTGAATTGACCGATTGTGAATGTAGTGGGAAAATTGAATGTGTAAATACTTATGAGTACCTGGGATTAACTGTAGATAGGCACTTTTCGTGGAAATATCATATTGATAAATTATGTAACAGACTACGCTCTTGCTCCTCTCGGCTTTATATTCTAAATATGTATTACCTTTTTCCTTATTTAGAACCGTGTATCAATCCTTAGCCGAATCTTTGATTTTGTATGGCATTTTAGCTTGGGGCAATGCTTCGCGGTGTCACATTCAAAGGGTTGAAGATTTACAAATAAAAATGTTAAAAATGGTAATGTGTGACTTTAAAACCGATTCTGAACTCTCCCGTAAACAAATATTTTCTTTTTGTAATGTGCTGCCAATATCTTCATTGTTTATATATAGATTTATATTACACTTCTATTTTAAATCAGATTTCAAGATTCTGTTAGACTCGTGCAAGGATACAAGCTAAAGTGGCGGGGGCATTCAAATTCCCAATTTTAACAACAAATATGGCCAACGTTCACTTTCTTACTCGGTTCCTTCTACGTTCAACTTGATGCCCTCCTCACTGAAAACCTTGTCTAACATTTCAAAAATTAAAACTGAACTAAAATCTTATCTTCTTTCTGACAACTTTTGACAATGTTTTCCGATTTATTTATTTTTCTAAGCTCTTTGTTCTTTTTCTGTAATTTTTTGGATTTCACAAATTAACTGAATATGTCATGCAACCAAAGTATTTATACATACATGTTTTTCATGTTTATTTTGGTTATATGTTCCGTTCTCTGTATTGTCACCATCTTAAATAATTTATTAATTGTCTTTACCCCACAGTTAAGCCTTTTTCAGGCTTTGTGGGTTTTTTGATTATATTCTTGTTAGATTTATTTCTGTAGGCCTATGTAACATTAATTATTTATTCGTACAATTTTGCTATGGTGTATGAGTCATGTATGTTCTATGTTCTATGACAATAAATAAATTTGTATTAACATTGTAAAAAAAAAAAAAAAAAAAAAAAAACACTAGGAAAACGCTAAAGTCCCGCCGCGTTGATGGATGAGCGTTTTAAAATTTTTAGTTTGCGTGGGATATCTTTACTTTTGCAAGTGCTTTGTTTTGCTGCCTACGCATTGTAGGTGATTGTTGTCAAGTTTCTATTGTTACCTGTCAATTGGTATTATTTACCGTAAAAAACTTATTTTAAAAGCTTTATTTCTATGGATTCTGGCTAACTTTTTCAACTTTTTCTTTCAAAAGGTACTACTAACCTTAATGTCCATGTATAATATGAACGTTGTAGCCCCACCCGTTTGGTCAGAATTGGCCCAAATGGCATGAAAATATCGCTCAAAAAATCAAAAAAATCGTAAAAGTACGATATTCATGAGAAATATTTCTTCGATTGTACCCAAAAACAATACACCTCTAAGTTCAGAGATTTCGAAGGTCCTGTCAAATTTTCATCAATATCGGAAATGCCGTTTGCCTGGTAGAGAGTTAACAAACAGACAGAAAAACAAACAAACAAAAAAAAAACAAAAAAAAAAGAAAACACCCGAGCTAAATTTTTTGGGGGTCAGTGAAATTGAAGTCTTCGCTTCGCTCATCCAAAAACTACTTACATTAGGTTAGTCGACCTTTCCGCCTAGTTACCTGCCGCGCTAGTTCTAGGATATTTTTGATAAGAGCGCACCCGAAATCCTTTCTGTTACAGTGTATAAAAGTTGGACCCCCCTAGCCGAAGAAGTACCGCCTAGCCGCCTAGGCCCCTACCGTTTTGGCCTCTTCTTGCTCACGTCTCCAATTCTCTCAATTCTTCTCTCCCCTAGTCTAGATCGGTCTAGATGCACCTTTGGCAGCAGCTTGAGAGATTTCTCTAATCCAATCAACTTCTTTTCCCCCACTCAGAAAGGTTATTCCACTCCACCACCGTTCTAGCCATGAAGGAGTTCTTACCCACATCTGTGGCCCATGTAGGCGGACCTCTCTCATATTTCCATGAATGGTCTCCTCTGGCTTTATAATTAGCCTTTCTTAGATGCCTATTCATCTCCCCCCCCCCATCCCTCATTTGCTCTGGACACCCTGTACATCTTACCCAGTCTGTCTATTCGGTAAAAATGCTATAGGCTATAGCGCCTGTATCCTTATGGTGTTTAGCTAATGCTGAATTCTTATCTTGTTTGTCAACTGCATTAATGTGTTCTTGGAGTCGAACCGAAATCCTTCTGCCCGTTTGATCTACGTAAGATAGATTACAGCCACCACACGGGACTTCATACACACCTTGATCCTCCAGTGGAATTTTATCTTTTGGACTCGATAAAAGCGAAGCGATTTTCATGTCAGTTGAAAAAATGGTTTCAATATTATATCGTCTAAGCACTCTACTAATGATGTCAGTAGGCCACGAAATCGACTTCGAAAACACGCGCAAACTTGTAGCGATTCAACATGTTTACCCACGGATCATTAGGGAGGCTGTGGAGATTGAGAGGCGTCCACAAAATCTCAACAAGAGGGATGACAGCCAGAGATTACCCAAGGCTTGGAAATCAATCATCAACTAGACTAGTTAGGCCTAAATTAAGACCATGGGAGGATGATGATCCATCACCTACTCGAAATGAAACTCGCCCAGAAGGCCTACTCCTGGAAGGTCCTGTGACCAGAAGTAGACATGCCCATCTTAGACCGCTGCAGGACGATGCTCCGCCACCAAATATTAATAAATATCTCCAGTTTCTCCAGGGTGTTCGTATAACGAGAAGTGGACATACTAGACTATTGCAGGCTGATGCTCCACCACCATCTGAGAATGAAACTCGTCCATTAGACCAACTCCGGGAAGGTCCCGTGACAAGAATAGGAGATAACATACACCGCTAACATTTGGAGGCTCTCTCTCAACTCTCTGTCTAGTCATCTAGATCTGTTTTCCTAGATGGCTGTGTTTTAATTATTGTCATCTGGTACTTTGTTTATTCCATTTTGTTTTTGTTTTATAACCTTGATAAAGCTAGGTGAAACCCTAGTGAAACGTCGGTAATAAAATATTATTTTATTATAAATCATCACACGCAGTTTTACCTCAAAACATATATTTTCATATCATGTACTGCGAAAGCCTCAAATGTAACATATATATATACTATAAACTAACTAAAAATAGCCTGTTACATAAATGAGCATTTACTACTCCGGACTAATTACCATAATTATATAAACATACATTACAAAATGCTTTTCCACAACAAGGATGTTTGATTAATAAAACAATGATAAAACAGTGATAAAACAATGATAAAAAGTGATATATTTGCTATCTACCAGGTAAACATGTCATCTTTTTCATTGGTGATGTATTCATTTATTGTGTAGAAACAGTTTTCTATCAGGTATGTTTTTATTGCTAAGATCTGTTTGTCGGTGCTTGTTAAGTTTTTAATGTTAGGAGGTAGTCTATTAAATAAAGTTATGCCCATATTTATTATTGATGTCTGTCCCTTTTTTGTGTTGTATTGGCTCGGATGAAGATGCTCTTTCTGTCGTGTATTGTGTGCGTGAACTTGTGTGTTCGATGTGAAATCCTGTCTGCTTTTAATTGTTTGTTTTAAAATTTCTAAAATGTATAAGCTTGGCATAGTCATAATTTGAAGATTTTTAAAAGCTTCCCTACATGATTCCATATTTTTTAGGCCTGCAATGGTCCTGATTGCTCTCTTTTGCAATATAAAAGCATCTTGTGAATTTGTCGAATTTCCCCACAAGGGGATAGCGTATTTAAGGCGAGCTTCAAAATAAGCGTGGTACGCAATTTTTGCAGTATTTCTGCCAATAGAGTTATTAATGACCTTCAGGGCATAGCATGCAGATGCCAATTGAGCACATAGGCCCTAGCGACTTCACATTGTCTTTCCAGCAAGGGAATTATCAATTTTTGCTCCTAGCATCTTTGTGCAGTCTACCTCATTTATATTAGCATCATTCAATGTAATGACTAGTTTATCTTTAACAGCCTTTTTTTAAGTTTAAAGTGTATAAAGTTGGTCTTTTTCCCGTTCAAGCCTAGTTTGTTTGCTGATAACCTATCGTTAATTTTGAATGCTGCTGCATTTGCCTTTTCTTCAACTACTAACAGGGATGTGTCAAATGTCAATAATTAGGGATGTTATATCATCTGCATAAAGTATTACTTCGTCAGAATTTATATTTGCTTCAAGGTCATTTATGTAAAGAAGGAATGCAATAGGACCTAAAATAGAACCTTGAGGCACCCCTGCTAGACTTTCTAGCCATCGGGAGCAGTGATTTTCCATGTGTCCCTTCTCATTTTCACTATTAATTTCCACTTGTTGTTTTCTCTTTTTTAAGTAGGATTCAAACCAGTTTAGCGTTATGTCACTAAAACCTATTAGTCTTAGTTTATTTAAGAGTCTGCAATAGCTTGAGAGTCGAAAACGTACATATTCTGGAGCGAAAATGTTGGAAAGTATTGGATCAAACGGAATCGGTTTTTTTTCCTATCATTAGATCAAGACTTTAACTACACACGTAAACAAAAACATTCTAAAGTTGTGTTTAATATTTAGCGCTAATTAGGTTTGCAAAGTATCGAAATCTCGAAATTGTCCTATGCCAATCGATTTTCTGGAGCTAGTAGTACAGTGAATAATGAACAGATTGTCATCGGGTTTGATTTTTTTGCGAGAGGAAGAAAGATACTAGACACCGAAACAATCACCTGCCCACATTTCGCGGTCAGTTTTTTAGTATCTTTAAGCCAAAGTGCTCCTTGCCAAACCATCAAAACAGAGACGCAATGATTTATTTAAATAACGCAATAACATGAGACCTGTTCTACATTGAAGTTCATAGATGTATCTATGTACTAAAGTCAAAATATTTGTATTTTCTTACCCGCGTACCCTGAAAACCATAGGCTAAATATAGCAAATTTTCACTGAACTGTTGGATGTGTTGTTGCGTAAAGTGGCGCCCTCTACCGAGCACGGACTTCGCCACGCCCGTAGCTCTCATATCTGTGCGCTAGGTGATATCAAGGAGGGGCATGTAATATGATTGGTGGAACTGAATATCCAGGCTTATCTGATGTTTTGCTATGCTCTGTCAGTGCGCCATTACAATTTATATGTTGATTAGATCACTTCCTATGGATAGAGATCTTTGTAAATATTGCATGTTTATATACGTGGAGATGTGTTTGCAGCCGTTCATTGTTTACCTGACTAAATCCCGTGCTCAAATTAGTTACTTGTTGTAATAGTGATTCACACATCTAAATCTCTGAACTACACAATCTTCATGCGTATAGCCTACTTATTATTATTTTATGTCTGTAAAAACCTCAATTCCTATTGAATATAATCGTCCACATATTTCTTCATTGCGTTCCTTGAAAGTTATTTTATGTGATAATACACGGTAAGATTATTCTAGATAGGAGAAAACCACTATATATCGACAAAATTATCAGTGGCCCTGCGATAGTCTGGCATAGACAGACGTAACACAATTTTATCGGAAGCCCGTGGAGAACAAATATGCTGGGTAATGTGATAAAACTTTATCAGTTTCCTCTGGGGTTTGGGGTATGTTGGCGGGGCAACCGCCAACAGCCCCCTTAAATTTGGTGTAGGGGCCAGGGGGCACAACCGCACAATTGTTTTTCATAATGAGGTATTTATTTTATGGAAATCGATCCAGAAATTAAAAAATCCATCAGAGCGGGGTATCGAACCCCGTTCTTCCGACTGCAGGTCGAGTGCTTTACCCCTATAAGCTATATTATTATCATTAATAATAATAATCAAACACCCGGTTCCAACATAAGTCAGGTCGGGGGTGACGTATCACCAATTTCTCGGGCTGTGGACTTTCAGTGTTTGCTAGCCAGGCTCAACACCTCCTCATCTACTTCGATGTCTTCTATGACAGGCATTTCTACCAGTTCTCTCCATTTCTTTCTATCCTCCCAGAGTCTTTCTTCATTAATTCTTTCCCATGATTTTCCTCTTTCTTCAATGTTCCATTTTATTTGGTCCCTCCATCTATCTCTTGGGCGTCCAACTCTTCTTACTCCCCCCATGTGTGTTCAAATTCTCTTCTTGGTATTCTATCTTGTTTCATTCTTCGTACGTGCCCATACCATCGAAGTCGTTCTTTTCCTATTTTTATTTCGTAAACTTTCCACTCCTAGTTTGTTTCTTATTGTTTTGCTCCGTACCTTGTCTATTTTTGTTAAGGCTACAGAACTCCTTAAAAATTTCATCTCTGCTGCTTGTAATCTGCTGTCTTCTTTTCCTCCTATTGTCCATGTCACGGATGCATATGATATTATTGGGAGGAAATACATTTTGTACAATAACATCTTGCACCTGGATGATATTTCTTCTTTCCATAATAGTTTACGTACACTTTGGTAAAATTTGTCTGCTAATATAATTCTCCTTTGTATTTCAGACTTTTTTTGCGTCCTTTGTTTATACTTCCGAGGTATTTAAATGCTTCTGCATGGCAGCTTTCACCCCGTAGTATTTCTTTTTTTTGATTTTGTTTCTTTTCTTCGTTACTATTAAGTTTCACTCTTTTCAATGCTTATTTTCATGTTAAACTTCAGGGGTTTTTCCTCATTCCATCTACTCCCTTCTGTACTTCTTAAATGGTTCCCCCCCTCTCACTATATCATCTGCAATATCATATTTTTAGATTTTTTTTTTTTTCACTTCTGGGGTTAAAACTTTCAGTATGTTTCCTAAAAGGTAAATAATTAGGTAAATCACACTCCCTTGCCGTAGCCCACCGTTTTTTTTCAAACCAATGTTCTCCCAAATGGTGTTTGAACAAAAGCTCTTTGTTGTGAATATGTGTTTTTTAAATTCTTGTTATTAGACTCTGTTTCTTTCTGCTCTTTTAAGCTTCCAAGTTTTTCCCTTTTGGGACACTGTCATAGCTTTTTCTACATCCAAAATACCATGAAATTTCTTTCCCTTTTATTTTTTTTCCTTATTTGTCTGAGCGCAAATATGAATCTAGGGTTTGAGGGGCCACTCAAAAACCCTTTGTTCCTCTTCAAATTTGGGCTCTACTTTTTTGTCGTAGCTTCGATCTAGTATTTTCTCGTATATCTTTGCCACTGCTATCAGCGTTATTCCCCTATAATTTTTTTACACTTCTTTCCCTTTCCCCTTTTCTTAAATGTTGGGACTTAATTTTCCCTTTCCCCCTCATCTGGTACCCCTTTTTTTCTTTTCAACTGCCTGGGCCTCTCCACATCCATCTATGCCGATCCCCCCGCAGCCTTGTCTCTCCAAACATTTATCCCTCTCCAAGCTTTACCATTTTTTTATGGCTTTACTGCTTCAAAATACTTCCCTCTTGATATTTCATTTTCCTTATTTCTTCTATTTCTTCCTCATTGGTGTTCTGAAAGATTTCTATTGTTAGGTCCCCTTCCTGGTTTGGTTATGGTTATATCGGTAAACCCAGGCATATTAAGTAGGTTTTTTTAAATATTTCTTCCACAGTTTTTTACTTCTTTGGGGCAGTATAAGAGATTTATTTTTGTTGGTCGGTATCTTGTGATTTTTTCGTTTTTCTTTTGTTCTCATTAGTCCATACAAAAATTTCTTATTTTATCAAAGTCCTTCTCTAATTTTTCTGCAAATATTTCCTGTATTTTTCTTTCTTCCATTACTATTTTTTTAGCTTCATATTTATATTTTGTACTTTTTTTTTCATTTTCTTTAGTCCTGTTTTTTTCCTTTTCCTTTCGGGCTACATTTTTTCGTTTAACAGCTGTCTTCACTCTTCCATTCCACCACACAGTTTCCTTTTCCTTTCTTATGCCACCTGCCCTTCCGCATATTTCTTCAGCACTACTAATAAATACTGACTTAAGTAATTCCACTCCTCATCTACTGATAACGAATCATGTGTTGGATACTTTTCCTCTATCTGTCTTCTAAAGGACAGCATGTCAGTCTCCTCCTGTAGTTTCCATGTTCTTGATTTTTGGAATCTTCCTCCTGGGATCATTATTATTCGAAATTATGTTTATTATAATTTAATGATATTTTTATTTATTAATATTTTATAATAATATATAATATTTATATGTAATATTAATACTAATATTTAATTTAATATAACTATTTAATGTTGGTAAGAGCCTAAGGGCCCGGTTAGTTATGGTCCGGGATTCGATCCCCGCGGTGTAGTCTTTTTTTAATTTATGTCTTAAGTACTAACATATATATGTTATTATATTATATTGCCATAATTTTTGTAACTCGTAATTTTTTAATTCATATTTTGTATAAGATTAGTGTAAAAAGACTCGTTTAAATACTCCTGTCATAACAAATAATAAAACAAAAATTCGGATCATTTGCTAAGGTTCCACCCCCCAGACCCCCCCCCCCCCCATTCTGCACGATCTTGTAGGTACTTTACACTGGAAAGAGCGTAAACCCTTATATTATTTTTGGATGAAACCACTGACTATATCTACGTACTCCTTTAACTAGTCGTGCTGAATTGATCTTTTGAGGTTACAAAAATGTTCGTCCCCCGGCTCCCCCAAAAAAACAAGGGCTGTGTTAAGCCACTTGCTGCAAGATAGTTTGCTCTCTAGTAGACAATTGTCTACTCCGACTGTTGATAGGCCTACTAATCATGGACATTTCTAAACGTAGATCTTCCAATTTGTTTAGTGCTAATGAAAATGTCTCTTACGCACACTTATCACTATCGTCCAACTCGGCAAAAATTACAAGTGCGCGAACTAGGAGGTTTAAAATGATTTCACTTTTCAATTACTGCGAGAGATCAAATTATATTTAGTAAATTGTTACATTGAGCCAGAGCTAGTGATCTTATTTTCATTACTAGGCATCTCAAAGATTATAATATTCAATCGAGATCAGATCCTAGCCAATCAAACTAAATCGAAAAAATAGTAACAAACTTTGTAATCTATTTTGATCGATAAAAGTAAGTTTATTTTAACGGCCCTATGACGGGTTAGTTCGACAAGTGTATTGTTGTGGACATATCGCTACTACGAGCGATAATGGATTAATGGGCTTTGATCTTTCCATTACATACATACATACATACATATACTGAATTAAAAATGAGTTATGGACATTGTTAGCTCTCTTTCTTGTCCTTCTGAATTATTCAGAAATAAATTATTATTGTTTATGATCATCATCATTATCCATCGCCGCTTCCTACTTCTGCAGAAAAAAAGCAGTATAATGCTATTGACAAAATGCGTGCAAGTTGTAGTCATAGGTATACGTATTATGAATTTTAGTTTTCTTTAGGATGCACTCAGGTAAAATTTACGAATATTTTGCGAGGGAATCTCTGAGGGCCATGTATTCATTCGTATTGATGTCTGAAGAAACATTTCTAGTCAGGATTGCCAGTGGTGGGTATCGAACCAGAGACCTTTCGAATCATTACCTATGAGGTACCTCTGTTGGCAGTCGGAGAACATAACTTTGCCATAAAACGGTAGTTTTAACAGACGTGAAATAACAGTCTATATTGGTGAATTATAAACGATATCTATACTATTAGTTTTATATTTTTAAATAAAGTATCAAATCATCTTTCAGTGTATCTACAAAATAATGTAAAATCGACTGAAATTAATATATTATTCAGTTCCAAATTCAAAGACTAATTTATGTTGGGCCTAGTAAACTACAGCTGGGTTTGCAGTGTCTCTATGATGAAAGATATATTATTATTTGCCTACCGAAATTTTGTTTAAATTGATTTTCTTGAAAGAAAAGAAAATTAAGGTTTTGTTTTCATTATGTCTAAAACGCACATTTTTCACTAAAATTATAGGGAAGTTGCACATTTCTCCAAAAGCAAGTCCCCTTATCGCCTTCCAAGTTTTTACATCGAACATTTAGTTGTGAAATGGCAAAACTAATCCATTGCTTTTTTAGGTTGGCTGAGAGGCCAAAATGTGAAGAGATTTTTTTTTTTTACAGAGGTAAACACATTTATAAACAATGTAGGTTTCCGAGAATATTGATTTCACGAATAATTTCTCCATAAAAGCGCTGCAAATCAAACTAAAATATGTGTATCTTCATAGAAGTGACACAATTTCATTTGACAAATAAAAATTACGGAAGTAGTGATTTAAATTAACTCGTCTGATAACTGAAGAGAGCAGACAGCTTTTTATCCTTTTACAGCATCGGAGAGGTAACCAGCTGTAAATTTCAGAACTTGATCCAGACAGTCCCAGGATACTCCCATAGAAATATAAATAAGAAAGAAAATAGAAGAAGTATAAATAACCAATAAACTATACCCTAAACCAATGAGTAAGATAAGCTGTGTGTTTTGTACCGGTAACGGGGAAATTGACCTTTATTACTTAATGAATTGAAGACTGAAACTATTTTATCGGCATGCCGAGAACGAAATGATGAAACCACTCACAGAATCGTGAAGCATAAAAAATAAATAGTGCGACTTCCCGTATAATTCCAAGGTTTTGTGTATAGGAACAAAGAATTGCAACCTAGAGAAAAGCTGAGACGATATTCCAGCCCGCCAAATCGCACAAAGTGCGGAAAGAGCACAATTTAACTGGAGTATAGGGCCTACACTGTTTTCTCTGTGGTGAAGTTCAAGACATACATAAAATAAATAAATAATTATATAAAAAATAATAAAAATAATAAATCAAATTCTCCCACGTCAATACGGAAAATCGATGTGATGATAGTATTCGGTAAATAGTCACTGACAGTGTAGATCTCTTCGCGGTAAATTCCAGATATCAGAAACAAATAATTATTACCTAAATTCAGAATAACATTAGGGAAAAAATAATTCAGGGCAGGGAGCAATCAAGACCAGAGAAACAACAAACTATGATCAAGCCGCTGATTTTGCTTTTAACTTTCATAAAGACTACGTTAAAAATTGCATAATTATTATTTCTTACATAATGTTTGCTAGATATTTAGATAATCCCTAGTCGAGAATGGCGTTGACCCTGCATTAGCTCTGGCTTGCCGGCAATATTATTAAAATAAATGCATGCCAATTTCAAGGAAGTCGTACATTTCACTCCAATACCGCTAATTGCCATCGACCATGTGCGTCAAGTTTTTTCAGGAGTAGGCCCTATAATAACAATTTTTTATTGGAAACCTGCTCAGAGTGCAATGCATGCCCGTCTTCAGGTGTTGTCTTTCAGTAACAGATCTTTACCACCAAATGCAATAAATAGAAACTGAGAAGAAGACTGTGAAATCGCATCAAAATATAATTAACCCCAACTTAACACACAATATTCTTCGTCGAGCATCTGTTCTGTCGTTGCAACAAATAGTACTACAAATCTACAATCAAGGCGAAGACGAATAAAACGAAGACAATATTTAGGTTCAATCCAACGGCATAGAAAACACTATTAGGAGATTCACTTAGGATATAGCGTACTACTTTAAAAGTAAAATCCTATGTTCTAATGCCAATCAAAACTTTGAATCAAATCGTATGGCAAAAGGCATAATTAACTACGCGGCATTTAAAACTGTTGACAAAACCCGGTATAATGTCTAATGTTTGTTTGTTTGTGTTGGCCCCATGCTTTAGCGACAGAATAAAAAAAAAACTACTATTATTGAAACAAATCGAAGCGTGAAGACATCAATGACAATTACACACAACACTAACATAGTAATTATTACTATTTTTTCACTAATCAACTACAATGAACTGAGGTAACTTATTGTAGAGACAAAAAAAAAACAAGCGCGGAAACGTCAACCAATAATACAAATAATGAACTAATCATTGTTCATTTGAAAGTCACGATGACGTGCATGTCCTATGTTATTCATATCATATCATATTGGTATTTATTTTTGCAGTCGCAAACGATAACAAGACCACTTGCCTTGGGTTGAGTCGGGAGATATCGTTATCTTATAGCGCGGGGTGGAGCTAAAAACCAGTTGTCTCGTTATCTCTGTCTAAACATTTCTCTCTTCGTTTGTTTCTGGCCGGCCCCTGATACCTCGCCCGGTCCTCAATCCCCTCTGAGATTGCGCGTCACCAAGCTATGGCGTACTCTTAAGAGAATATCAAAATCCACACAGTCGAAAGCCTTTGAAAGATCACAGAAAGTGCCCAATGTGTGTTTGCCCTCATCTAGTGAATTGAGTACATATCTAGCCATAAAACCATGCTGGGCATCAGTTATAATTTTTTTTTTTTTGATAAAATCCACTAGCTGATTTTTTACGATACTTTCCAACACTTTTGAGAAAGTAGGTAGTATTGAGATGGGTCTGTAATTCGCTATATCGGTCTTCTCACCATTTTTATATATTGGGGTGATTACTGAATATTTTAGTCTCTCAGAGAAGGCTCCGCTTTTAATAGATGTATTAAATACAAAGCTAAGGGGAGTTTTTATGAATGCTATACATTTTTTTATCACCGTGGTTGGGATTTCATCCCATCCATAGCAGCTAGTATTTTTTAGTTTTCTAACTGAGGTCACGACTCACGATGTTCTCTTCTGTGATTTTAGTAAAATTAAATTTATTACTAAATATTTTATTTTGTTTGTGAAAGAGATCTATAGGGTCTGATTTAGTGCTAGCTGTAACTATGTTTTTATGTATTTACAAAATAATTATTAAACATTGACGCCACCACGTGTGGTTTTTCTACTTTTTCATTTGCGGTCCCGGACCTATTTTCATAGTGGATATGATTGTCCAATAAGGAGGCTACCGACAGTGATATATTATGGTTTTGCTGGGCGTTATTACTATATGTCTCATTCTTTACTATGTTCCAGACGGCCTTGCTTTTATTTTCGGATCTATGTATCCAGTTAGTATTTGTGATTTGCTTCGCTTTTGCTAGTTCATTTTTTAATGGTGTTTATTTTGGACTTTATAGTCTTCTAGTTTTAGAGGGTTTCCTGATATTTTAGCTTGTCTATGAAGAGTTTGCAATTTTATCCCCTGTTCTCTTATCTTTGGTGTTACCCATCTCTTATGTTTACTTGTTATCTTTGTGGTTTTTAGCAGAAAGGCCTCTTCAAACATACACTTGAAAGTTTTCAGAAAACAGTTGTACTGTTCCTCGACATTAGTCAAGGAATACAGTTCATGCCATGTTTCTTGTTGTAGCATTCCATTAAAATATTGACTGGCATTTTTAGTGAAGTGCCTCTTTTTAACTGTTTTTTGCATATGCCTGATCTTTGCCTTTTCTTTCTTGTCGCTTGTTTCCCTAACATCTCGCAGCTCTTTTCGGGGCCTACATGGTTGGCTTATTTGCTTTGATTTACTGTCCCCCACTGAAAATCAGTTATATAACTGAGTGGGTAGACTCTAAATACAATTTATTTATTTATTTATTACTACCTCATATTTTCCTTCCTTCCCGCTCATTCCAATGCACACGAGGTCAGGTACTATATTTTATCAAGGTCTACTACATCTCGATGCATTTAAGCAATATCCAATCAATCAATCAATCTACTACATCTCTGCCGCCTGGCGGAGGCTCGTTAACTTGCTCGCGATCCTCCGCTAGGTGGAGATCTAGTAAATCTTGTATTTTATAACTTCATGTTTATTCATGATTCTTATCACCATTTTTCACTACCTCTAGGAATTGCATATCCATTTTTATTTTATTCATTTGTTAAACATCTAGTCTATTCAGTTATAAAAACTGATTTACAAAGGAGGACAAACTACATATTGTACACAAGACCACTGTGTTAGGCCCTACATAATTTGTTGTGTCTTGTTTCTACCTTTTATTATACTTAACAATGTTATCCTAGGCTACCTCTTATGGATTAGCCGGCTAGCAAAAGTTAGAATGACGGTCCCATCTTGTTTGTTTAGATAAAATCAGAGAATGGAAGGCACTTCTCATGACATGATAGGGCCCTGAATAGGTTCAACACTGTTACTTTCCATTTTCTATAGCACAACCAAAACTATGCCGGCAGAAGCAGCAATACATGCACCTCCTTGAAACTCTATGCTTTTCCCCAAAATCGACACTTCATCTCAACGCAAAGTCTGTGATCTGGCTCTCACCAATCTCAGCTTATTTGTAGACTTCATGTTGTTTGTCGTCGCGTTCAATTCAACAGCGACCTTCTTCCTCTGGTGAGCGCTTTTGTTTTCAACAAACTATTTTGCATCTACCATTATACTAACTATGTGTCGGATTTAAATACGTACCAACGTAGCCTCATCCTCCAGTTGTAATTGACAATACGTACGGTACGCTAAAAATTTGTATCATTTAGATTTTCTGGATATTTCAGCATGCGTATATCGGCATCACTGGTCGCTGGACGAAGCCAAGTGGCCCGCGTCACCCGCCTCGCTGTCCTTATCCGGCCACGGAAGACGGTAAGACCAGCCCACGCAAGACAGAGTTCCAGCAGATTACATCGTGGTGAGTTGAGTTTCCAGTAGTTTTTTTATCTTTTAGTCCGAGCAAAGTTTAACTAGCCTCTGGCGAACATTAAAATTTCAACCCCTGATTCCAACTAGAGCAAAGTCTATAAAAAGCTTCAGGGATATTTCACTGAAATCAAAATTTTCTAAAACCATTCCATTTACACATTTGAAATTTTGTGATTAACTCATAACTGTTTATACTATTGAGTCTATTGAAGGTAATGATTACAAAAAAAGGCTTAAAAATGTTTGCTATTTTCCAACAATGGACATGAAGGCCTACATTGTCAGCGTTTTGCTAAAAAATGCTAAGGTTTCCACACTTTTCATTTTTTGGGGGGAAATGAAAAAGTGTTTTAAGTTTAAAATACAATACATCTAAACATTCACCAGAGGGATTTCATCATTTTCTTTTTTGTTTGTTAAATTATATGATTTTTTTCCTTTGCATTGTTGGAAAATATATGTATTTTATGTAACAAATCTAATATTTCACATATTTTTAATTTTAATTAAAAAACGATAAATCTCATCAAAAATGTGTCTGGTGAATTTGTCAGAATAAGACTTGTGAGCATATTATTTTTTGTTTATCCTTTTATCTTAAAAACTGTAGGGCCTAGTTAGAAGTAGGGAAAAAGTTAGCAAATGTGCTAGAATAAAAGTTCAGATATATGTTTCCCCCCCCCCCCCCCCGTAGATTTGAGTATAAACACTAGACTCGGGGCCGGATTGAAGCATTTGGCACCCCTAGGCTATAATATAAGCCCTATGCAGTGTTGATTGGTTGCTCTTTGTAAAAAATTTTTTCTTAAAATGTCTAGTTTTTTATAAATATAGTTGTTCAGATCAACGAGGCCTCGTCCTCCTTGTTCTCTTGGAGTGTCAATCTCTCTTTTGCTGATTTAGGATGATGCATTCTGTGTTTGGTAAGTGTTATACCGACGAGTTAATATTTCCAACGCGTGGATGTCTGTCTGCGCCCATTTATAGGGTGTCCATATTTCCAAACTAAAAAAGCGGGACAAATTTCCGGTGGTTGTAGCTGGGGTCTGGGGCGAAGCCCCAGCCGCCGGAGGCTTTTTCGCCGAAGGCGGTAAAAAATTTTCACCATACTACAATTATTTTGTCATGTTTTAACTGAAAAATGGTAACTCGGGGGATTACCTTAATGGATAATTACTATAGAAAATCTTGCTTTGCAGATCGTACAAAACACTTTGTCATTATCAGTCTCGTGTTTAACAAGGTAAGGAAAGTCCTTCTTAACATCGTCATTGAAAACACACGTTCAGGCGGCGGCATTTTACACACACGCGCGTACGAGACGAAAAAACCATCTCGTAAAAGTGAGGTTATGAGGAAAAAATATGTTTTCAAATCAAATTAGCTTCCCCACATTTAATTGCTGCTAATAATATTAAATATCGAATTGCAGGCGAAGTAGGCTTGCAATCATACTATTTTTTTTTTATATTTATTTCCTCACAACAGCATTCCACTTTATCACCCGAAAACCCCTGTTTTAGGAACAAAAACTCGTTTTTTTATAGCGTCTGAAAACCTTACACTTACGTTTCGGCATTCTGATCGCTGGACGCTCGATCGAGATCGACAAGAACGGAAACGATTCGCGTATCATGTTGCTCGGCTGCAAAACCACAGCAACTTTGTTGGGGCTCGGGACAATTCGTGTTACTGATGCCGTCAACCAACCCCCACCCCCCTCTACAATCCGCCTGCTGATAACGCATTCATTCGTGCAAAGTCAAGGCCAGCAGAAAAGTGTATACAGAATACGCGAAGAGTACGTTAATTTACAGCAGACGAGCCACGAGCTACACGTGAAATCGGTATATTTACAAAAAACGGGACAAAACAGCGTCCCGTGAACAGTTGTCGGGACACCGGGACAGGTCCCTAAAAAACGGGACTGTCCCGTTTTTAACGGGACGAATGGACACCCTACCCATTTAATGATTCCTAATGAATCTGTCAGTACTGGTAGGCCTATAGCATATGTATTTATTGCTGTGATCTTGCTTTTACCGTTTAGTTGCGTCTTGAGGATAGATTTTAGTCGCTTCTTGTATGTATCTATCAATTTTTCTTTCATTACTACTTTATGCTCAATTCTGGCTGCTTGTGAGAATCCTAAATATTTTGTAACTTCACACACTCCTCACCCCTCACTGGCTGCCTAGCCACCGGCAGGATGAAGTTACCTTGCTACTCTGTGCCCAGAGAACCGACCTGCCCCAGATTGCGATCCACTCATAATTAAAATTGTTAATTACTTTAGGCCGGCGAGTAGCGAAAATCAAGTGTTGCCCTCCAACTAGCTCAGTTACGAGACCCTTCGTAGGTGAAACAGCCCTAGCAAAACAGTGGTACATATGACAGCAATGGTAACACAGGCTCAGCACCCGCCTGGTGGCCGACCCAATAGGAGTGGTCACCAGTCTTACCGCGCGTGCTGGCGATGAGCCCACGCCAACGGAGATCGCTGCGACAGGTCCTCGGTTCGCTGCTCTGCTCGTACTAACCTAGGCGTCTAGCGCCGCTTGGTAGACTGAGTGTCTACTAATTAATATTTAAATGACATAAGGAAGCAAGGTGTAAGCAAGCATGCACTAACTCAAGCAAAAACAAAGGTTGAGTTGAGTGGATGTATAATTGAAAATCAAGAAGCCAAGCTACACAAATTGACGTTAATTAGAACAAATGAGTTCAGTTGGGCCCAATCAAATGAAATCAGATACTTAAGTGGTAGTGAACAGTGTTACAGGATAATATGAACATAAATAAACCATTCAGCATAGCTGATTACTCATCACTTCAATGCGTCATTGTCAGTGGCGTAACTAACGGGTCCGCGGTGCGGGGGGGCCCCGGTCTGAGGGGGCCCCCAGACCCGTTACTGCTATTACTGTATATTAGACAAAAATGACCAAGCAAAAAAAGATTCTTAGTAACGCCTATTCTTACAAAAAACTCAAAATGATGGCTTTCAATTTGGCCTCATGGCTTTGAATACTCACTATAGGCCTACTTTAATCCTTCATAAACCTTATTTTCTCTATCTCCCTCTATTACTCTATCATTCTGTTTCATGGAAGAGCCCTTGTCCTGAAATGCACCTATCAAATATAACACTTGCTTAAGGGAGGTATACTAAAAGCACAAATATTCTGCATTTTATTATATAGTATAACACACTTTTTGGAAGGTCTAAAGGTTTATTGTGATTATTTTACATGTAGGTTCACCCAACCCAAAAGCGTTTGCATGTTCTGGAGTACCTCGAAGATACTTACTTTTCTATCACAAAATTATTCACCCCCACCCGTACAATAATTTACTGTTCTGTTAGCAATCACAGACAACTGTTTGAAAGACGCGAAGGAAATGGGTCAACGTGATGATCACCCGCAAGTCAGAACCCATATGTAGTTTCATAGTGATATATGTAGAATGTAGACGTGCTTACTTGTGAATGTGACGGAGTGAACTGTGACGTGTGTTCGTGCCGTGTTTCTACTTTCTGTGCCGGGAAAAGTGTTTGTTTATATTTTTAATTTAAAGAGAATTATAATGTCATCTTCCAAAACTTATTTAAGTGGCTCTCAAAAACGCAAACTAAAACAACAAAGTGAACTAAATGACAAAAAAACAAAAAAAATAGTTCGTTCTTTTCGTCGAAAGATGTAGTTATCTGTACATCACCATAGTATGTGATGTTGACAAAAGTGGCAATAAAATAGTCTTGTGTGCGAGGGTCAAACCGACTGTGTACTGCATCTGCTATTCCTCACACTTCCAGTGACAGTGGCAAGTGCAGAACGGTCTTTCAATCAAAAATTATTTGAGAAGTTCTATCAGCCAGTCTAGACTGAGCGGTCTTGCAATGGTCAGCATTGAAGTGAACGCGCCCACCGACTTGACGTAGACAGACTAAAAACGAAATTTGCGTATGCCAATGCACGAAGACAAACCAAATTTAGTGATTAGGAGGTCATCTAAGAGACTGTATAATAGACTATACAAACACCCTGTACACTAGAAGACATACATACACCCTTCATCATGAGATCGATTGACGGCCAAGCAAAAGCATTAAACATGCAGTGAAAATATAAGTTTAAAAATATTCCATTTATAGTTTAAATCTTAATTAATCTGTGTTTTTTTTTAAACATGCATGAAAATGATTTTGAAAAGGGCCCCCGAAAGGGACTTGCGGGAGGGCCCACAAATTTTGCGTTACGCCACTGGTCATTGTCCATCCATTCCGTCGTCTTCTTGCTTGACGCTTGTGGATTGCTGATGGTGACGATGACGATGATTCGACGATTCAGGTGGAGAGTGGACGCATCGTTTGGGCGTCCCGTGTGGACGACGACCTGGCGTCCCGACGGCTCTCTCTCTCTTCGAGCGCTCTCTCCCTAGCTAACCGGCACTCCCCGTTAGGTGTGGGGCCCTTGGGTTAACCATGGCTCTCGGTGTAACGCCTCGGTGTCCCGGTCTAAACCTGGAGCTCGTGCAAATGTCAACCTACTCGGTTGCTGGTTTGCCTCGCAGTGCCGATCCTCTAGATCCAGCACACTAGCAGCGCCTAGTTACCCCGGAACTTGGAGATACTCCCGCCACTACTTCTCATTGTTTTAGCATTAGGTTGAACGTTTGCTGCGGCCCGGCCCCATCTGTCACCCCTCTATAATTTTCACACTTCTTACGGTCACCTTTCTTAAACAGCGGCACAATTATACCTCTTTTCCAATCTTCCGGTACCTTCTTTTGTTTCCACGCAGCACTTATTACTCGAAATAACCATCTTCTTCCTTCCGCACCTGATGCTTTGATCATTTCCACAGAAATGTCATCCACTCCCGGAGCTCTACCATTCTTCATGGCTCCTAACGCCCGTGCCACCTCTTGTTCTGTTACCTCGTCTTCTTCATCTTCTCCACTTGCCTCTTCCTCTTTCTCTGCATTTAAATTTTCACTAACCTGTACATTTAGCAGTCTTTGAAATATTTCCTCCACATTTTTTGTATTTCCTGTGGGTTGTTTGTAACTTGGCCATTTTCATTTACCATGAGCTTTTGTTCTTCCCTTTCTTGTCTTTTTGTCTTTACTAGTCCGTACATAATTTTCTTATTTCCCTGGAAGTCATCTTCTAATTTACCAGCAAATTCTTCCATTGCTTTGTCTTTCTCCTCCTTCACAATTTGTTTCACATCGGTTTTTCGCCTACGGTACTCGTACCCATTTTCTGTAGATTTGCACTTTTCATTCTTTTTCCAAGCTAGTTTCTTCTCCCGAACTGCATCTTGTACCCTTGCTGCGTGGAAACAAAAGAAGGTACCGGAAGATTGGAAAAGAGGTATAATTGTGCCGCTGTTTAAGAAAGGTGACCGTAAGAAGTGTGAAAATTATAGAGGGGTGACATTAATGTGTCAGTGTGCAAAAATTTATGAGAAAGTTATAGAACTAAGACTGAAGGAGGTATATGACACAGATCTAAGAGAAGAACAATATGGGTTCAGAAGTGGACGGTCTACTATCGTTAGTCATTATATTGATATTATTTCAAAGTATGTTGGACTCTGTAACGTACTCTGGAATAATACTACGGCCACAAAAATAAGCGGTTTATATCAATGTCTACGTTCACAGGCGCCCGACAGACTATATCCGTAGGTATTTTAATTATAAATGCTGATTTAAATCTATATAAATACTAGAAATACTTACAAATAAATAAATACTAGATTTTGAATTCATAATGAGCCACATGATACCTATTCTATTCCCCCAAAATCTTATATATTTACACTGCTTGTGTAGGATCATATGGGTGTTGACAAAGGTATCCTCACTCGGCGGCCATGACGGTGCTACGCCCCCGCGACACTAGCGCATTCTCTAGGTGATTTGAGTCCTCTATATAAAGGTAGGTATAGGTTGGGCCAATAGGCCTACAGGGGTGCTTAAAATATTATAGCCTAGGGGCGCCAAATGCTTTAATCCGGCCCTGATATTACTCTATCCTGTAAATTTTCGTTCAGTGCACTTTCTATCTAGAAAGTTAGTAATTTGTTGTCAGTGTCTAAACAGTCTGATTCATTTTTACAAAGAATTCTTTTAAAAATCCGATCAGTAGTTTTTTATCAAATAAATTGTTGAGAAAACTTTAGTCATTGATTGGATGAGCGAAGCGAACGAAGCGAAGATTCCATTTCACTACACTGGAGAAAAAAATCCGGAATGTTTTTTTTTTTTTTTTTTCTTTTTGTATTTTTGTGTGTCTGTTAGCACGATTCCGGCTAAACCGATAATCCGATTGCAATGAAATTTTATGGAGACCTTCGAAATCTCTGAACGAAGAACTGCCACGTTTTTGAGAGCAATCGAAAAATTATTTCTGATGAAAATCGCAATTTTTACGATTTTTTTTTTCGATTTTTTGAAAATTTCTTCGACTTAAACACCTACATGCTTTGTCGGATTTTAATGATTTTTTCACAGAACCTTAATTTTATGAATTTAGGTACTCATGTGAAATTTGAGCGCGATCGAAAAATTATTTCTCAAGAAAATCGAAAGTTTACGGTTTTTTTTCTTTGTTTAAACAATTCTTTGACTTATAACACCTACATGCTTTATCCGATTGTAATGATTTTTTCACAGAATCTTAATTTTATGAATTAATATATTCGTATGAAATTTGAGCACCATCGAATAATTATTTCTTATGAAAATCAAAATTTTACGATTTTTTTCATTTTTAAACGACGATTAATTAAAAAATTAAAAATAAGAGTTTATTTTTTATTTAATTTAAATTAATTTTTAAAAAAATCTTCAATTAAGTAATGATTTTTTCACAGAACAACAGAAAATCCGCATAAATCTTGGCAACTCAATGCACCAATTACGCTTAACGCCGCTTTATCTTCTGTAATTAATAAGATCCAGGTCCTCTAATTACGCTCATCCAACAACGCGGCGGGACTTAAGCGTTTTCCTAGTAATTTTCACATCTATGATGCGTACATTGTTATAACGAGTACGACTGTGTCAAAAAATCGAAATAATCGCTATTACAAGGAATGATATATTTGCTAAATATTATTCATTTAAATACTCTCCAAATAATGAATAGAATAAAAGCTAGAGCGTGATAAGCAATGCGCCATTCAGCGCGCCAACTTGCGAAATGAGCATTTATACCCAATACTAGTCACGTGACTGTAACGATACACCTCCCCCTAACATTTAACCTTTTGTTAGGCTACCATTTATATTAAATCTCATCCACCTCGGCTAGCCTACAGTCAATGAGCAAAACACACTTGGCATACAAATTAACATATACTTAGACATTTATTTTTAAATCAAGTAATAATAGTACAGCAATTATTTAGTTAAATTGATCTGCTTGATAACGACCACATTGGTCATGAAAGTTTATATCATACGACCTTCTTTATAGTCCATCAGTTTCTGTTGTGTTTGAATATGATTCTTCACCCATCTGTAGTCTTCTCTTGCTAGCCTTTACACTTCTAATCTTCTTACTTCTCTTCTCTTGCAATCTTCTTAAAAGTACATTAATAGGTGCCAAGTTGCAGACACATAAACTTATAACTGAAATTAGTTTTAAAATGAATCACTTTTGCTTTGTATTACCAAAGGAAAAACTCCTTGACCTGACTACATTTAAGTAGCATCCAAGATGGCTATTCTGTTCATGGACAAAAATCATTGTTTGAAAGTTTTAGATTTTTGTATATTTTTTACACATCACATAAAACACTTTTTAATATTTACTTATTTTTTATAAATTTAAATTTGCTGTATTTACTTTTAATAACCATCATCAGAATATTATTACAACTTTAAATAATATAATTATCGTTCTTTTAAAACCATCAGTGAGAAATACAGCCTTCTGAAACTTGCTAATAAAAGTCAAGGTCCTCTAGATCTCCGCCACCTGGCGGAGGCTCGTCTAACTCGCTCGTGTGGCCACTAGGTTAGGTCGTCGCAACCCGTTCCACAATGTATAGCAGCCATTACGGTGATTTGCACGAGAAATAGAGGGAATTTTAAAAAGCAAATTGAACATCTACTTATAGCGCGCCCTAAAACTTGACCATAAAATGGCGATGTAGAGGCCAGAAAAGATTCGCGTGCAATTTGAGATAATAAAATTGACAAACCCAATAATAATGAAGCTAGTAATTTGTTGCAATGTAATTAATAAAATGAAATAATTTTAAATACACTTTGTTATAACTTTGGGTTTGTTAGGCCTATAGTGTGATGTGTAGGATATCCACGAGCAATTTTTCTTACGATTTTAAAAATTTATTTCTTTTATGTCACTACACTGAAGAAAAAAAATCCGGAATGTGTTTTTTTTCTTTTGTCTTTTTTTTGTATTTTTGTCTGTCTGTTTACACAATTCCGGCTATACCAATACTTCTATTGCGATGAAATTTTATGGAGGCCTTCGAAATCTCTGAACTTAGAACTGCCACGTTTTTGAGCGCATTCGGAATTTTTTTTCTCATAAAAATCGCAATTTTACGATTTTTTTTCGATTTTATTATTATTATTATTATTATTATTATTATTATTATTATTATTATTTTTAAAATTTTAAAATTTCTTCGACTTGTAAAACCTACATGCTTTATTCGATGGTAATGATTTTTTCACAGAGCCTTGATTTTATGGATTTATATATTCGTGTGAAATTTGAGCGCAATCAAACGATTATTTCTTATACTAATTGCAATTTTACAATTTAAACAGCGTTTTGATAAAAATGCTAAGGCTTTTACAATTTTCATTTATTTTTTAAAGTGAAAGGGGTTTTAGATTAAAAAATAATACATCTAAAACATTCACTAGACGGATTTTATTATTTTCGTTTTGTTTGATAAATATGATTTTTTCCTTTGCATTGTTGGAAAAAGTATGTTTTTTGTAACAAATCTATATTTCCCATATTTTAATTAAAAAACTATAAATCTCATCAAAAAAGTGTCTAATGAATTTTTCAGAATAAGACGTGTGAGTATATCAAAAACGAAATTATCCTTTTATATTAAAAACCGTAGAAGAAGTAGGAAAAAATGTTAGCAAATATGCTAGAATAAAAGTTTTGAGATAATAGCTTTAAAAGTTTATTTATGTTGTTTTTTTGTAAATTTGAATAACATAGCCTAAAGGTTTAGTTAGTTTATTTTTACATGAATTCACTGGGTCTTTATAACCTGTTAATCTAGGCTTCTTTAAAATTGACTAAAATTGTTATGAATAACACTCTATACAGCCCTAGATTAGGCCTAATATCAGTACTGGTAAGCCATTTTCCCATGTAAAATAGCATACAGCGCTCAAGAAAAAAATCATTTAATGCTTTTAGCATTATATCAGCATAAAATAAATTTATGTATTCAATAAATAAAAAAGTAAACTTAAAAAGTAATTCAAACAATAATAATGCAAAATTGCTGGTTTTTTCATACATTTTCAGTGAAATAGCACCTTAAACAAATACGGCTCATCCAACAACGCGCCTGAAAAAGCGTTTGCGAAGCTTCCTAGTTTTATTACCAACATGCTTGTGCCCAAAGCAACACATGTGATGATAATAATAGTGTCTACACATAATCATAAAAACACTAGTTAATGACGGTATTTTCCAAGGTGGCGTGTGAAAAATTACTAGGTCGCCGAGAAAGGCTAGTTTTTAAATGAAACTACGATATGTACAAACATAACCACTATATAACGTTATAGTGGCATTCACCCTTATTACAATCTTGGTATTTAACCTCGTTGACAACCTCCAGTTTTTTCTCTAATTTTTTTTACATATTTAACTCATTAAATGCAAAGTGCGTGAAATACAACATTCCCGGGAAAAGCTCGTTTTAAAGGAAAACGACGACATGTCCAAACATAACCACTATATGACGTTATAGCGGCATTCATCCTGATTACTAACGTGGTATTGAAAGTCGTTGACACCCTCCAGTTTTTTAGGTAATTAACTCACTAGTATGCAAAGTGCGTGAAAAGAGTACTAGTTACTACATTCCCGCTCTAGAATTAATCACCAAGATGGCTTCTAATTCGCTGCTGCTGCGACGACCTAACCTAGAGAGTTAGACGATCCTCCGCTAGGCGGAGATCGAGAGGACCTTGATAAAAGTAAACAAACTACTCAACTGACAATCACTGCCTACTTGAAACATTTTATACATTTTAAGAAGTCACTGCCTACTGGATCTTAAATACTTTTACAAAGTTTTAGATTTAAGAGACTGGTACTTTACATGACCAATCGATCGTTTTAAGCTCCGCCCATTTCGAGTCGTCAATTGTGTGACATACCTATTATTGTCCTTAATTTTAAATCCGTATGTAGATTCATTAAGCATATGCAACAGTGGGTTTAATGACAGACAAAACCATAATGCGCTAAATGAGTCACCTTGGAAAATGCCACATTTAATTTGGATTGGATCTGTAGTTATCTGCTGGTTTTTCATTTAGTTTTAGTGTTGTTCTCCATGTATTCATTACTGTCTTCAAAAAGTTTACAAAAACTGGGTTGATTTTATATATTTGTAAAATCTGAATAAGCCATGTGTGTGATGTTGAGTCATAAGCTTTCTTGTAGTCAATGTAGTTTACGTGTCGATAATGAGTTGTTCTTTACATCCCTGTGAGTTCTTACAGCATCCTTTTTGTTCCTCGGCCATGATATTGTATTCTTCGCAATGATTATAAGTATACTTTATTTGTTAGGCATGAATCCAATATTTATATATATTTGTAGACTGTATTGGAACGATATTTACTTGGGTCTTCATTCATTTTTTGGGTTTGAGAAAGGTTATTCTTCATAAAATTGGGTATTTTTTAACTCCTTTTATAACTGTTGAGACATTTCCCTTTTCCCCCTTTCCCCCCCAACAACCAAAAAGGGGTTTAAAAGCCAACTTAGAACGGATCTTACTAATTTTTGGTGTCTAAACCGAAAAACCATGTTGCCCAAACGTCCGAGGGCTCTAACCCCCCCATTTCCCCCCCAAAAAAAATAAAAAGTTTCAATTTTACATTTATATTAGAACGCATTTTTACTAACTTTTTCCGAAATTTCCATGTTTCTCAGACGTCCGATGTCTCTAACCCCCCGTTCTTACTCCCCCCCCCCCCCCAAAATAAAAATTGACATTTCATTTACTTGTATTTTAGAAACGCGTTTTAACTAACTTTGAGGCTAAACCGAAATCGATGTTCCCAGAGCCCGATGGCTCTAACCCCTTTACCCCCCCCCCCCCCCCCCCCAACAACAACAAAATTGACAATCCATTTTTGTTGTATTTGAAACAATAACTTTGGTGCTATTCCGAAAAAGATGTTGCCCTGTCCGAGGCTAAACCCCCCCCTTTGCCTCACCCTCCAAAAACAAATTTTTGACATTACATACATTTTTGTTCGTACTTAAAAATGCGATTTGACTAACTTTGGGTGGGGCTGAAACAAAAAAACATGTTGGCCCGGACATTCAAGAATTTAGCCCCCCACTACCCCTACCCCCGGGCCCCCTTACCCCAACAAAAATTTTAGTTTACAAACATTTGCAACTTAAAAGTTGATCTTACTAACTTTGGTGTGCTTATCCAAAAATCATTTTTTTTCCTCCTCGTTGCCTCCACCGCCTCCCACACACACATAATTGTATGTCAAAATTTGCATGAAAACTTTTTAAAAAAACTGTTAGCGTTATTTTCTTAACTTTAGTGAGTATTTGCTTTTTAACTTAGTACATGACCCTTATTGATTTTAGGGGTGTTTCAATATTCATAATTTACATTGGAAGTCTCGATACGCCTCCAAAATTTACCGATTACATCGTATGTACATCGTATGTATGTGGATTACTGATTGTAATCCAAAGGCTCAAAGTGACACGAACTCCATCCGTTGCCATTTAGCCATTTTGTGTTTTAAAACTCCACTACAAATGAAGTCTATGTTGTATGCAGAGAAATACACAATTTGCTTATTTTTAGATGTTAGACACCCACAGCCCCTGTGGCTTTATCGACATTTTTGAACTTGAATGGCATCATTGCCAGTTCTTGTCAATTCCTATAATGTATTTGTAACAGACAAAAAAAATTTAAATTTACAAGTTGCTTAGAATGCGTTTCTTGGTGGAGAATACCGGTCCCAACCTAAGCCCACATGCCTGATTTTCCTAAACTCACCTTAAGTTAACGCAAACACTACATCTTGACAAAAGAGTTAATATTTTTCGATCGACTCATTTTCTAAAATATATCCTCCTACTAATAGTGAATGAATGCATGTTTTTGGACTGATTTTGGAATGCACTCAAATGCTCTTTCACTTATTTCAAGTGACCTGCGTTTAGAAAGTTTTTAGTCATCTCATGCCTCCTATCTTTGACCATTGACATTACCCGGGCTGACTGAACTGCTAGTGCATGATGGTCCTTTCTTTGGGGATCTCGTCGTGTCTTTAAATTTTTGTCTCCACTGTTTTTTTTTGGCATAAGATACGTTTCACAACCACAATCGTCACCCATTTGTTGACGGTACAAATAATTAATATATATTTTTCATCTGGGTTTTGATTCTATTACAAAGATTTTTCTTATTCTTTGAAGAACTGAGTGTATCTTTCCACGAAAAAATCCTGGGACAAATAATGGTTGAATCTTGCATCGTAAGTGCAACTTACTTACTAGCCTGCCATTGCATTGTCGCCATATTTTATTATTTTATTGTTCTTCTGTACTTGGGCGACGAAGAAAAGTAAAAAATATCGGGTGGTTTCTCAATTTATTTGACCTGGAAACAACCACGCTGAGATGGATTTGTTAATTTTCCCCGGATTGATTTCCATAAAATTTGAGGTGGTATTTTGCTTTGTCTGCCATTAGGTCTATGAAACCACAGAGTCGTACGCTCATTACAGGCGGCATTTTGGAATCATTTAATATGGCTTTCTGCTCATACCACACGTCTGAACTTCGATAAACTTTCATTGGGATTAATTTGCCCAAAACATACAAGCTGCGTCATCAAACTTCCAGCGGTTTAGCCGAGGGCGTTTAAACCGGTTTTCCCCCTCGAACACCGAAGTTAAGAAAAGGGTTGGGCGTGGTCATGGGTAGGTGGGTGACCGCTCCTACCCTGAAACTCACGTATCCCGTTGGTTTAGAGCAGATTTGGGGGGTTCGAGAGCTAGTGTAACAGCTTCGTTCTCTTCGACGTCTGCTCGGCAGTCCCCGGGGTTTGTGGAGGAACCTACATGACTGTCAAAGTTACACCGTCCTGTCGGATGGGACGTTAAGAGCCGTTGGTCCCCCCTTGTACTTTTCGAAGGAGTAGGCTACATGCCGGGACCTACCGGGTTTTCCCCTCCTCCCTTCTGTTCAAACTTCATCCTCCCTCTATCACCACTTTTTCGTCTCGATTAGCCAAAGTGCATAATATGAGACGTTAAGCAATATTGAATCGAAACAAACTTCGATTTTCTCATTTTTTTTTAGCTGTTTTGGCTTTATTTTCACGGCTCGAGGGTGAAGTATTATCATTGTCAAACAGCTTCTCACAATAGAATATGGAGGAACACGACGTTTAATCGAAAGCCATTGATATTTTGGGTTTTGTTATGCTACCCGTAGGCCTTCATAGTCGCCTAGCAGAGGAGTCACAGAAAATGATATTGATAATTTTGCATCCCATTTTTAATTTTGGAAGGAATGTTCTCATCCCAACCAAATTGGTATGAGTTGTCAGGTACTTAAATAGCTTTGATTATGATTATGATCTGATTATTATGACGTATTTAAAATTTTATTTCACGTTTCATGGCGGGTTTTGGAAACACCTTAAAAACGCCAAAATCGTGTTTTTTTCCCGAGGTACCTGAGTGTACAGCGACCTATAGGGGGCACTTAGGTAATAGGTTTTTTTTGAATTAAAATCTTCTAGTAGACAACCTCATTACCCACTACTTTATTGTGTGAATTTGGTTTTAAAAAACAAAACCAATGACTATATTTTGAGTCTTTATCTAAATTTTGCCGATATATGAAATCCATGACAAAACCTTCAGTAAGGATTTTTAAAAGTGTGGGTTTTGATCAAAGGGACATACCAAATTTGTAGCTGCGATGCGAAATACGTGAGAAACCCCTATTGGCGAATAATATTATTACATAACATGATTGTTGTGCGCTTAAACGGTAAGTAAACTATTTTTGACAACATGTTTGAAAGGTTTTATGGCCCTACAGATTGAAATAATAACCTTTTTCTGCCATGATTGACTTAGTTATACCTTACCAAGTGTGGCCTATTTACTAATTATTTACAACAATGAGACAATCATCAACATTATTGTGCCAATAGAAAAACGTTTTTAAAAATTTACTGAAAAAATACAAAGTTTGACCTTCATTGACCTTAGTCCGACTGAATGTTACACCATTAGTCACCCAATTGTGGCCTTTTATATAGAGGTCCAAATTTTTTTTATGCGTGTACTTCACCCCCAAATAGTCTTTTTAGGACGGGACCTCATTCGTCTCGCCCTTAATTTAGCTATGGCGGCCATCTTTAAAGATAGCGCCAAGTGTAATAAGACTACCACATTTCGGAGAAATCTTGGCATGTGGCATCACTTTTTTCCATTAATTGACCATGGGAAAACCAAATTGGCATCAAAATTAGAATTTTGTTAATTTCGAGGCCTTAAATTGCAAATTTTACACTTTTTAATGCGATTTTTTACTAAAATTTTACTGGGTTTTTACGAGAACCCCAGTTGACTGTAATAACGTGTATAGAGATCAAGTTTTTTGTATGCGTGACTTGACACCCCAATAGTCAGTTTTTAGACCGGGGAGCCCATTCGACTCTCAAACCATTTACCTATGGCAGTGATCTTTAAAGATGGCGTCTGTAGTGGGAAACAAGAATACCACATTTTGACGGAATCTTGGCATGTGGCACCATTTTTAGTAATAAATCGACCATCGGGAACTCAAATATGGCAGTATAATTAGGATTTCGTGGATTTTGAGGCCATAAATTTCAAATTTTCAAACATTTTATGGCAATTTTGTTACAAAATATCACAAGTTCCTACGATAGCCGAATCGACTGTTACAACATGTATAGAGGTCAAAATATTTTTATGCTTGTACTAGACACCCAAATAGTCATTTTTAGACTTGGAGTTCATTCGTCTCCCAATCCATTTACCTATGGCGGCCATCTTTAAAGATAGAACAGTGATATTTTGTAACAAAATTGCCTTAAAATGTGTAAAATTTGAAAATTAAAGCCTGGAAATCCACGGAATACTAATTCTACTGCCATATTTTAGGTCTCCATGGTCGATTTTTGGGGAAAAGTGGTGCCACATGCAAAAATTCTGTCAAAATGTGGTAGTCTTATTACACTATAGACGCCATCTTTAAAAATGGATGCCATAAGTAAATGGATTGAGAGTCGAATGGGCTCCCGGTCTAAAACTGACTACGTGTATTGGGGTGTCTAGTACACGCATAAAAAATAGATGGTCTCTATACACGTTATTACAGTCAACTTGGCTGTCGTAGAAACCAGTGAAATTTCGTAACAAAATTGCCTTAAAATGTGTAAAATTTGCAATTCACTGCCTCAAAATTTACAAAATACTAATTCTGATGCCATATTTGAGTTCTCCGTGGTCGATTTAATGGAAAAAGTGGTGCCACATGCCAAGATTCCTCCAAAATGTGGTAGTCTTATTACACTTTGGAGCTATCTTTAAAGATGGCTACCATAGGTAAATAGATTAAGAGTCGAATAGGTTCCCGGTCTCAAACTGACTATTGGGGTGTCTATTACACGCATACAAAAAATTTGATCTCTATACATTTTATTACAGTCAACTCGGCTGTCGTAGAAACTAGTGAAATTTAGTAACAAAATTGCCTTAAAATGTGAAAAATTTGCAATTTAAGGCCTCAAAATTCACAAAATTCTAATTCTGATGCCATATTTGAGTTTCCCATGGTCAATTTAATGGGAAAAGTGATGCCACATGCCAAGATTCCTCCGAAATGTGGTAGTCTTATTACACTTTGGCGCCATCTTTAAAGATGGCCGCCATAGCTAAATTAATGGCGAGACGAATGGCGTCTCAGTCTAAAATGACTATTTGGGGGTGAAGTACACGCATAACAAAATTTGGACCTCTATATAAAAGTGCACAATTGATTCACACCCACGCCAGACAAACCTCTACTGACCAAAAAAATTTATTTTGAAAAATTGAAATATTTTTTTTATTTAGAAGGCCCTTAAATAATCTTTGATTGCTACTAGGGCTTACTAAGTTTTTAAAATTACATTTTTTTTAAATTTAAATTTTTTTTACATTTTCATTTAGGGGATGATTGACCCCCTCACCCATAGGGGGATTTTAGGGGATTCTTTATGGGTTATTAAGTGTTTTTTTTAAATCCAATGATACCAATTCGCTTCTGTTGCAATTTGTCCTATAGGTTCGGCCTCAAATTTGCGGATAGTCCCCGGACTAGTAGCGGCGGAGTCCGAGAGTAACTATCACCACTAATTAAAAATTCTCCTACAAGAAGAGTTTTTAATGATTTTCGATTTTCTTTTGCACCTTATTCAACTGAGTTTTACGTTAACTGCTCAGCGAGTAGCCTATCTTATCAATGCTATGTTGTACAGTGTTAAATGTTTAAAAAAACGCCCTACGTAAACAGCTATTCTTTGTGTTTGAACTTAATTTCAACCAGTTTTAACCAGTTTAGCTCAAATTTTGGACTAACCATACTCTCAGACATTTGATTTGTGACAAAATCAATTTTCAAATAATTTTAAACTTCAAAATTACGTTCACCAACTAGGACCCCCTACATGTCTAAAAATTCGACACATTTGCCCAAAGAATGGGATTTAAGGGTTGAAGTTTTTAAGTCACTGTTGGGCAACATTGGTTTTTCGAATTCACGTAAATTACCTATTAGAAAAGTCATCTTGCCCCTTTTAAAACCACGAAATGGGCGCACTTTGAACGGTTAACATTGAAGTCCCATACCGCGTGAAACTAGGCTATTTGATTGAGAGTAGTATTAAATTTCTTATCCAAATTTTTTTAATATTATTATATTATCTTTACCTGGTGCTTTCCCAGCTATGCGTAGCACTGATTGTCGACTTTAATTCATCATATTTATACCTTCGAATCTCAAAATTAAACCTCGCTCATCCTAGCTATTTCGTCTTGAATCCATTGTGCATCCTGGTTTGTGTGCTACCGACCGGTTACCCCATATTCCTGCCCAAAACTCTTCTATCTCCGTCTTAGTTGGTGTTCCATTTCCTGTTATTTTTTTCGTACCTACTAGATAGTTTTTGGTAAAACTTTTTTTTTTCCTTTTCTTTGAACATTCGGTTTTTGTTCTTTTCTAATGCTACATTCTCTATATTTTTGTAATCTCTTAGCAAGAGCACTTAGGTACTTTTTTTTTTAAAGTGTATCCAATATTCTGAATGAATTCGTTAAGTGTTTCATGCTTTGTGTGAACCTTGAATCTTTCAATAAAATTTTGGCAGAAACCCTTATCACATTTTTAGATCGATTACCCTTTGGTATTGTTCCAGTCGACCGATATCTTTTCCTAAACTAAACGATTCTCCCAACCAGCCCGCTTTTTTCCCATTTCGTACTTTCTTCTCCTTTTTTTGTCTTTGAAGATGTTGCAGATTTTACCTTTAAGCCCAAATCTCAAACCACTGCTACAGCGGCACAATAATTTCCGCATGAACGTCTGCAAATTATAGTTCGTCTTGTGTGTAATCTGATAAAATATGTGTGTTCATTACGTGCACCACTGTCTTCATTTACTTTGAATTTTTTGGGTTAGCTATGTATAGTCTTCTTTGGTTGTATGTGCCAAACTCTGACTGGTGTTGCAATGCTAAAGCTAGGATGTTCTTTAGATTGATCATGTCAGGTGTATTTTCTATTGTGTTATGCATATCTCCCTCTTGTGTTTGATTGCCCTAGTTGTTCTGGGTGTCTTGATCTTCTTGGTTGGTTGGCATTTCTAGTGGTCTGGACGTTCTGGTCGGCCCTGGTTTTTCTGGTAGGTCCGGATGTTCTGGTAGGCCCGGACTTCTGGTAGATCTGGATTTTTCTGGTTGGGCCCGGAAGTTTTTGGTGTGTTTTGGTAGATTTGAAAATTCTAGCAGGTATGGCAATACCGATATTTCTGGTAGTTCTAGTAGCTCTGGTATGAAGTGGTCTTCTTCTTCGCTGTCCTCTGCCGATGTAGTGCCGTTATCATCTTGATGCGCTAGTAGTTCGTCCTTCACTTCGCGTTTTATTCTATTTAATATGTTTACTGGTAACATTTTATTTTTAACTATAATTCTTCTTTGGTCAGTTATTCTCTGTTCACTTAATTCTAAAAATGGATATTCACGTACAAACTCTCTCTGTCGATAACCTATTAAAATAGTCTCTTATAACGTTACCCTCCCCTAATAGATACGCATCACACAAATGTTCATATCTTTTGTCCATTTGATACGCTGCCTTATTTTTCCAGCTTTGGTGGTATGTTGTGCACAACAGAAACATCCATTGTCTGATATTTCCTATTTCCTTGAACAAGATAAATTGTTCTACTACAGTAGCTGTCAAAATCACTCCTTATTTTGTTATTGTTTATAAAATCAATGCACTTAAAAAAATTAAAAACACTTTTCTCAATGATTCATCAATTTCAGGGCGGTGGGTGAGGTCTTCGCTTTCTCAACCCCCCTTGCCTTTTCGTTTTTGATAAATCTTTTCTTATTTGACGAATTTAGAAGACTACAATCTTCTCGATTCTGCAAAATATTAAAAGGTGCTTACGTAAAATGCTATATTATACTATTTTTTGATGTATTACCTTGCTTAAGTTACAAATAATGCCTCTAAATGAATATATGCCTACACTAACGTGTCAAAAAGTAACAAATTAAACTGTTTCAAAGCAAATTTTTAGCCTAGTTCTATTCAAACATATATAAATACAAAAAAAATGGTATAAATAATAAAAACTTATACTTCCTTCAAAGTCAAATTGTAGTACGTCATTATAGTTAAAATCAAAATGTAGTCAAAATTTGTGACGGAATGCTTGTATTTTAGCGGAAATAAGAAATTTAAAACCCGCAACTTGTCTCGAGCTTGACTAGCTTGTAACCCCAACAATGTTGGGGATTTTAAATTAAATAAATAATAATTTTTGTTTAGAGTCTACCACTCAGTTATATTACCCGATTTTCAGTGGGGGGCATTAAACCAAAGCGACTAAGCCAACCTTGTAAGTCCCGACGCAATCGACGAGTTTAGCGATAACCAACCAAAGATTTATATTTTTACTAGAAAATATAGCAATCATGGTATGGACAGTGCAACACCCGCGAATCAACGCCAGAATCAAAATTACCGATTCAGAACAACTTGGAATTTATTATGTGCTTCGTTGCTAGGACGGCTCCAAAGTCACCTTTACAAACTCCTAAGATATGAACTGATGGACTTGAGTCCAAATCAGAAGTTAAACAAACTTATGACTTTGGCGGGAATTGAACCCTGGACCTTCTGCGTTGGAAGACCAACGAGCCACACATTTATAATTTATTATTATTATTATTATTATTAATATAAGGTTTTAAGCATAAGCCCGCTTTAAGGACATAGTTATCGATTCATAGCAGTTGTCGAAAAAGTTTGCCCCGACTGGGGTTCGAACCCAGAACCTCCGGCTTAACGTGCCATAGCTTTACCAATTAAGCTACCGGGACCACAGAACAAACCTTTACGAAACTGCTATTTGTTGTGAGTGTTGACTTTTCATGACATAAATCCAACAGAAGACTGCAATGTAGCTGTCAAATCTGAAAGATCGCATGGATAAATACAATCACGTCTCATCTCCCATGAGTTGGGTAGTATGAATATATCAAATGTCATGAAAAGTCAACACTCACAACAAATAGCAGTTTCGTAAAGGTTTGTTCTGTGGTCCCGGTAGCTTAATTGGTAAAGCTATGGCACGTTTAGCTGGAGGTTCTGTTCAAAGTTTACCCCAGTTGGGGTTAACTTTATCGACAACTGCTATGAATCAATAATTATTATTATTGTTATTATTACTAGGAAAACGCTTAAGTCCCGCCGCGTTGTTGGATGAGCGTATATGGTGCATTGAGCTGCCATGTGTTACGCGGATTTTCTGTTGTTCTGTGAAAAAAACATTACTTAGACGAAGATTTATTTTAATTAAATATAAATTAAAAAAAATAAAATTAAATTAATTTTTTAATAATCTAATTTTTAAAAAAGAAAAAAATCGTAAAATTGCAATTTTCATAAGAAATAATTATTCGATTGCGCTCAAATTTAACACGAATATCTTAATTCATAAAATTAAGGTTCTGGAAAAAAATCATTACAATCAAATAAAGCATGTAGGTGTTAAGTCGAAGAAATTTTGTAAAAATCGAAAAAAATCGTAAAATTGCGTTTTTAATGAGAAATAATTTGCGATTGCGCTCAAAAAACGTGGCAGTTCTAAGTTCAGAGATTTCGAAGGCCTCCAGAAAATTTTATCGCAATTGGAGTATTGGTTTAGCCGGAATCGTGTTAACAAACACACAAAAATACAAAAAGAAAAAAGAAAAAAAGAAAAAAAAACATTCCGGATTTTTTTCTCCAGTGTAGTGAAATGGAATCTTCGCTTCGCTCGCTACGCTCATCCAATTATTATTATTATTATTATTATTATTATTATTATTATTGTTTTCTTCAATTTTTGTTACCTATATTGAAATAACTTTCTACAATTAATTTCTTTACCTTTCACGTAGCCCTAACATGTCAGTTTAAGGTGTCACAGGCGTTAAGCATAATCTTGGAGATGAAACGGACATGGGTGAGGGGATTGCGGGAGAGACGTGTTGGAGGAGGGCCTCAAAAGTTCCGCTCAAAATATTTTTAATTTGTCCCTCCAATAGCGAGCCGTATATTTACGACGAGGCAGTGGGATCTGTTTGTACTGCAGAAAGGTTTGAGAGGACGCGAGATGCGCTCACACATTGCCCAAGGTCGCACTGAGATCAAATCACCATTCCGAGCTGCGTAAAATGACGTTCGTTCCGTCAGAAGTGTTTTACAATAATAATGTTTTGTATTGATTGTTACGTAGCCCAACACAAAATGAGAGTTAAAACAAATAATCAATTAATGTTTAGTTTTTTGTCTCTTATGCAATGATCCATTTCTATGGAATGAGGGATTGCAAATAAAGAACATTACGCAACATTTGAAATTAAGTATAATGTATTATTATCTGCAATACAGCTAGACCATCACTAAAATATTGTCAGTAAAATGTGACGTGAACTTGTTCGACTCCAAAACAATCTGGATCACCGGATACACACCATCAACTGCTATAACCTAGCCCGGGTAAGATCCTCGGTCAGGACACAAGTTTTATATTATTGCTATCAACTGCATTATTATAATATGCTTAGCATACGATTGCTACAATAATAATCAGTACTACAGAATAATAATCAGTACTACCAAACCTAAGAAAAAACTTCAGTAAGATTGCCGGTTGGTGGACGGATTCAGAACACCGAGACTCCCTAATCAGTCCAGCCATTGAGCACACTGTCAGTATATTACATACATTGGCGTAACTTACCCTTCATTTTTCGCGGGAGCGAACATTGGGGGGGTTGTATCCTCCAAAGGATCAATGTCACACACTAGTGAAAGGGTATGTACGGTACAACTAGTACAGTGCTAGTCAGTGTATCATCCAAAAATAATTTTTTTGGTATACCTCTATTCTGGGTAACGAGCACGTTGGGAACAATGAGGGGTTTGAGGGGGGGTTGCCCCCCAGTTGATACGGGTGCGAGCGCACAGCCCCGGCAAAATTTCGATTCTTAGTGTGATAGGAGTATTTTGACAATTTTTTTAACAAAAACCTTAAAAAATTATATGAAAAAATTGCAAAATCAGAAAATGTATCACATTATATAATATCTAAGAAAATAATTATTTTCAATACAGTTTGCGCTCCCACCCCTCCATACCCCGCTCTGCCAAATCCGCCCTCCCGTAGTTTTACGCCACTGATTATATGTAAGTAGTGTATAAGACAATAGTTTTTGGTACTTCACAGTCCACGCAGCACGCAGCCATCAGTCTTTTACCGGTGTTATAACCTATTTTTATGTGATTCGATGCTAGACCGACTCCAAGCCCCAAGTCACCTGTTTACACATTTCCTAAGAAACTGATGGACTCCGAATCCGACATCAGAACTCTAATAATCTGCCTACAGCGGAAATTCGACCCCTGGACCTTCTTCATTGGAAGCAGAGCCTCTAACCACACGACCAAAGAGTTTCATACCTTTTACGTATGTTAGAAAACCCAATACGAAAAACTTGTATGATACATTGAAAACACAGTGTTTTTTTTTACTACTAATTTGGTTTTTAATATGATAGGCTATATGTCGCGTTGATGGATGCTCACCGCTCTCTTTAGTTTTTATCGGAGACGATTTCTCTTTATGTTTATGCTGATTTTGAGACTCTGAATGCAGGGTTTATGATAGAGATAATGTCTCACTCTTACCCAACCAAACGCCAATGTGACAGATAAGCGGGTTGACCCCCTATGTTGTGAGTGAGTGTGTCACACCGTTTCTCGCTTTGCTCCAGTGTGGTGCTTGTTCACTTCGCCGTACAAAGACCAACAGGGGGACATGGCGATTGTGTGTGTGGGGGGGGAGGGGCGATGTGTTAGTGAAAAGTAATCAGTCAAAGCAAACATTTTTAGTTTTCAGAATGTTAGTATATTTTGGTGTTGCAGTTCACCGTTCGGCAAAATCGCTGCCATTGAAATTGTCGATTGTCGATAAATGCTTACTATCATCCCCTTTTTACCAATATTTCTCCCAGATAGTTTGTAAACTCAAACAAAATGAATGTGTGGCCTGTAAACAGACCACCCCACTCAGACACAAAATTGAGCCCAAGCATTCATTTTACAATCAATTTAGATATCATATAATTGTACTCTTTTTTTTACTGATACACACATGTCAATCAATCCTAAGTGATCATTTACCTCCCCTTCCCCAAATCAGCTAGGAGATTCAGGGCCCTTGCACTAAAAAGGTATAATACGGTTTATAATATCGAACTATTGTGTGATATTGATCACCTGAATAATTATGGGATTGCTCAGTTTTAGTTGCAACAGATTGTTTTTATTTATTTTTTGGAGAAAGGGCGCGTCAACAGTGGGGCATAACTCATAACACATGATTTTGAAACTTTTTTGGTCTTGTTTTTGTAGTAGTAGTATAGTAGTAGTGTTTTTCAGTGTCGTCCTCCAAAGGGGGCGATGGGGGGGGGGGTTTATGGGTTGAAGGGGGGGCCCCCCATGCCCCCCAAAAACAAAACGCGTGTATCGATTGAAGAAAAATATAGGGGGAGCAACCTAACTATGATGTTTTACATAGGTAATTACATTACTTACAAGTCAACTTTGCACAATAAGAAATTTTATGATTCGCATAGCGCTTTAGGTATGTATTGACTCTACACCTTGTTTTAGGAGGGTTGAAATGTCCAAATACAGAAAAAAATTCGAAAGGCCCTCCGGCGGCTGTGGCTTCGCACCAGACCCGTCCCTTTGGCATATGACAAAAATACCCCCCCCCCCCCCCTTTGGACATTTATGGATACACCACTAGTGTTCTTTATTCATTATCACTAGTGCTATTTCATAGTCCATACAAATATGGTAGCCTCCATCAAGATACTATGGATGGAAATGCAGCTGAAAAATAGTAATCTACACAGCTACATAATTAATGTTCCAATACCCAACCACGCACACAAGTCCCGACATTTTACATACTTGTGAAATTTGCGTATTTAATTTTAAAAGGTGTAATATTTTTTTAGTATTCGAAAGCAATGTTTATTTCCAAAATTTTTCCTAGTAGTAATCATGTTTTATAAAGTTTAAATAAGTTAATTTTTATTGGTTAATAGATTTTTTCCTAATTTTGCAGATATGACAATTGTGGACAGTAAGTCCAGCTGAACTGCAGGAAACGCATTACGCATGAATATAATTTTTATTAATTAAGATAAACACATGTTCACCGATTTGTTTCATATTTTACATTGTTCTGTCTGTTTGTTCAGATCGTATGGCTATATCTCTTTATTGTACTACTTCTTTTACTGCACACTAATGATTCTCGTTGTTTATTGTCAGAAGTTTTCATACGTAGTAACTAGTAACCGTGTTAAAAACTTTGCTTCGGAAAATTATATGACATTTTCCGCCATCAGTAACTCAGCCATTCAACACCCAAAAAATATATTATCAAAACATGTCAAGCAAAGATACTAGCTAAGATGAGCAAGTTTGAAAGACAAATTATCATTTGAAAGTTGATAAGTAATCTTAATAATTTTCTAATGATGATGACGTGGCAAATTCTACAGAATGTTTCGTCGATCCGCTATTTTATGTCATCCTATGTTGGTAGTACTTGCATGCACAATAAACATATTCCAGATAACATGATGCGTGGATTGGATAACCGTAAAAAAAGTAAAGACTTCAGGCATACATTGTCGGGAGCCCAGCTTTTACAACACGATGCATGGCCTGAGAATAATTTTATCTTACTATTGTCAAGAGAAATGCTTGCTGCTGGAGGGGGGTGGGGACAGCTGTGGACCTAATTTATTGCGTTACCACGTCGTTTCTTGAAAGGCATCAAACAAACAAGATTGTATCTGTTTTCATGTGTCAATGAGGATATGCTCATGCGATATACAGTTTTGTACATGATCGGCTTTAGATTTTCTCCACGTGAATATACCTTTGAACGTCTCTGATTTTTTGGGTGTAGTGCCCACAATGTCACTATTTGTATTTGATTAATCGACACTTACTATCACACCCCAATAATAATATAACTACCTAAATAGAAGACTGACATTCATGAGCCCGTCTCAATGCTTCATTTGGTAAAGAGCATCCGCCCCGACCGCCCGACAGCGGGAGACCGGCGGGGTTCTAATTCACAGTGGAGACCCAATTTAATGCCAATATATTTAAGAATTTCGTATTGTACAGTCGTGTAAATTAACACAAGAACGACTCCAAACTGGTAACACTATTTTACTTTTCCATTTTTAAATGGCCTTGCGCAATTGGTCCGAGTACTTGTGACGTGGTACTCCAATTCGCGCAAAAAAGAAAACGCGCGGATAGAACCGAATGATTCGGGTTCGACTCCAAAACGAGTAATTTTTAAATTTAATTCTTTGTCTGTTATAATTTGACACGTATCATATACTAGGCTAACAAAGATTGCGTTCCGTTACATGCTATAAAGTAAATATGTTTTCACATCATGTGCGAGGCGTAATCCTAATATGAACTGATGACCGTTGCAGATCATACTATAATTTAGCATTTTCCATCGAATTTATATCGTATGCACGATTATGATTATGCTGTGTACGTTTCTTATTGGGCTCAGCGTGAAAAATAAAATGGTTGATTCAAGCTTAACAGCTTACACAAATAACATAATGTCTTACTGTTGCCGTGTTCATAGCAACAGTAAACATTTATTATGCATTGAGTGGTGTTGTGCATTAGCTAAACAGTTTTACTCTGTGGCCAATGAAATTGTTAATTCGAACATAAATAACCATCCTGTCACTCAAAAAGACATTTTGCCAAAGTGCGCCACTTGCTGGGGCTGAAAAGGCCTAAAATAGCGGCAAAACATGCATTCGTAGTTCAGTAGTTTAGCGGTAACTACTCACACGATTTTGGTAATTTTTTTTTTATTTTGAAGATAAATGTTGAAATTAGGACTTGTGTGATGTACATTTTCCATAAAAAGTTTGGTAATTTTTTTATAAAGCTCTAAAGTGAAGGTAAATTTTCAAAATATTGTCCAAGTTCGCAATTTTTATAAGCCCATTTTATATTCAATTTCGAAAAATCGACATCACACAAGTTCTTGTAAATTTTATCGTGAAAAAGATTAAAAAAAAAATTATGCCGATATGACAATTGGGCCGAGTTCCAACTGAAATGCGGGGACACTGCATCGCGCCGATATTATAGCACTCCTGTGCAGCCTTAATATAACGTATTGTACTGGATATAGGCCAACCTTTTTTTCATTATTTTAGGTCTCTAAATCCCTCCTCGGCCTATATGTGAGCGTTAGCATTTTTACGCGCCAATTTCAAACACCAAGTTACAGCGCCATGAAAAGGAAACAAGTATAGTTCACTGCTTCTGCCTGGCGCTGCACCAACAATGTGGCAGGCACGGAGATGCGATGCTATTTTCCAGGCCTACTGAAGAATGAAGTTTGATGCAGAACAGATGACTGGGCGATGAGAGATGGTCCGCGTAGAGATAGCGCCACGTCATCACGGGCTCCGCGTAAATAGGCCTCCCGACGTCAGCGCAACATCCACGGAAATAGACCGCAGGAATGATGGCGCATGAAATAAAAATATTCGTTAAATGTTCCTTTTTTAAAATTAAATGACCAAAGTTAAGGGGTCGCCTATTTTCGGCACATTAGGCCTACGGTAATTTGAAAGTATGCTAAACAGTTGTTAATCAAAATATTTCCTTCTTTCCAGCTGCCGTAGGGCACTGGTCACTGACGAAGCACGTAAAGCCTACAAAGACAGGTAATCCCAAAGTATTCGTGTCTTTCGCATGGCGTTCAAAATGCAATG
>JAMZAV010004313.1:0-56198 GCA_024449915.1 Sweltsa coloradensis
TGTTTTGCTATAATTAATAGGTCTGTTCCCCTGTATCCACTTACGGGTGGAAGGTGGAGTGTTGATTCACCTCGCGAGTGGAGTAGGTGGAGCTATTTCACCCAGTTACAAAGGAACGCCTATCCTAGAGTTCCAAAACAAATGTAGCAGCATCAGAAAACACTAGGGTATTGTCTGTGTTGAGTTGTAATTTTTATGTTGGACAAGGTTCTGGATGTTTGAACGCCATTTTTATTGGCGCCTAAATTTTATCTCCACTAGTTCCACTTCTTCAACTACCTCGCCGAGCGAGTGGAGTTGGTGGTACCACCCTTTCAAATAGTTTTACAGAGGAACACGGTGGAAGTGGAAAAAATGTTACAGGGGAACAGCTTTTTGTTCCACTTTTAGTAAAAGGTGGGAAAAGTTGAGACAGGGGAACAGACCTAATATCAAGTTCCTGAGTTTTAAACCAATCATCCATCCTCTTTAGAACTTCTTGAAGACGTCTTACGATCTCTTCGACATCCACACCTTCTAAATAAAAGTCCAAGTCATCAGCATATAAGATATAATTGATGCCTCCCATTATAGTAGATATATCATCTATATAAAGAATAAATAACAGGGGTCCTAATATTGATCCTTGGGGTACTCCACAAAATATATTGAATACTTTTGAACTATATTTTGCAAGATTTATAAACATTTTTCTATTTAAAAAATAATCCGCCAAAATTGATAACAAATAAGGACTTACGTTATACCTGGTTTTTAATTTTATTAAAAGAGGTAAAAAAGGTACTGAATCAAATGCTTTCCTAAGATCACAAAGACAGCTCCTACCTTACCATTACGTTTATCAATCCCTTTATAGATAAAATCTGTAAATGCTAGAAGGGCACTTTGCGTTGACCTACCTTTCCTGAAACCATGCTGGTTTGCACTTAAACCTTCAGATGCATCCACTTCATGTAATAACCTCTTGTGTAAAATATTTTCAATAATTTTCCCTACAATTGGAAGAGTTGATATAGGTCGATAAGAATTCCTATCACTCTTTTTACCTTTACCCTTATATTATATATAGTGTAGTGAAATGGAATCTATGCTCCGCTCGCTAGGCTCATCATAAAAAAAAAAAAAAAATTAACATATTTTAGGTGGGCGGAGGCCTAGGTTTTTCAACAAAAATTGTAATTTTGTACTTATGACCTGCCGACGAGTAATTAACAACGGTTTTATTCTCACACTCGCATAGTCTACCCACACAGCTATTTTCCTGATTTTCAGTGGGGGACAGTAAATCAAAGCGACTAAGCCTACCCTGTAGGCCCCGACTCAATTGACAAGTGAGCGATAACCAACCAAAGATCGATATTTTTAATAGGAAATATAGCAATCAGTGGTTAGTCTTCTATTGATATCGTCTTTTTGTTACATGTATACAAACTGTGACTATATAGTTCTTGGTGAAATATTATAATGGAATGTAATTAACAATAAAATTATCAACATAAACCTATTCAGTACATTTTACAATTTACAAATTACGTATGTTTATATTAAATCAAAATGGCACCTATTAGGGAAACACGCAAATCGTTGTTAAACAAACGATTGAGCCATGTGTAGATAACCCGATAACATTAATTTTCTTCCCCCACCATATGACTCTCTATCCTATCGGAATGGCGCATTATGGCCTTACATTTGGCTCGCCCTTATACCAACTAAACTTAAAAATCTTATTATATATACCAATTTATTAATCTATGTTAAATGAAAATATATAAAATTGGGTACGTTTCATATCAATAATTTAAATGACTACCGTATTTACTCGATTGTAGGTCGCACAAAGAATTGAAAATTGAAAGGTCTAAAAGTGGGGTGCGACTTACAATCGCATGCAAACTTTTTGAAAAAAAAAAATCGGCGGTTTTCAATAGATAATGATGTTCCCAAACGAAAACTTCATGTACACCAAGACGTGCGGGGTCAGCTAATCACAGAACAATTACCACTCGACGCAAATACTCTCGTAACTGAAGACGTAGGAATTCGGAAAATGTGTTTTGAACGGTCTGTAGTACGAGCGAAAACAACTTGCCGGACGGCTGCAGCGTCCGACAAAGGAGATGCGCGGGCACCACGTGACTGGGCGGGCCGGCCGGCTGGCAAGTTGTATTCGCTCGTACTACAGACCGTTCAAAACACATTTTCCGAATTCAAACGTCGGGCGGAAAAGTTTGCGGAAAAGTTCTTCGAAGTAACCACACTATTTCACACGTAAATTGACTATAAAGGCCTAGATATTCTTTCGAATTACGAAATAAAGAGAATTTAGAATAAACAGAATCAAATAGGCCTACACTGTTAAACCCTATACTGATCGTCGGGACCGATGTTTTTGTTCGAAATACAACATTTTTCGAAGTATCTGAGTTTGAATTAGCAAAGGTTTTACTGTAGTCCTACCACTGAACAAGACTTACCAACTGCATAATATTTTGGCAGCATCCTAGAACTTCTTTGGACCCAAGGCTGATGGGATGTTGATGTTGAGGGGTACTTACCTTGTCCTTTTTTATTTTACAATGTAAAGAATTATAGGGCATGTCTACCTGCATATTATAATAGTGCGACCTACATTCGCATGCAAACCAGCTTTTCGATTTTAGACATCTCAAAACTGGGGTGCGACTTACATTCGCGTGCGACTTACATTCGAGTAAATACGGTATTCATTGATGTTTACACGTTTATTCATTTTATACTTGGGCTACATTTCACACGTGTTTATATTAAATCAAATCGACAAATAAAAAGTTTCACGCGTAAAATTTTAAACATCTTATATATACAAACGATATAATATAAATCACATATTATGTTTATATTAAGTCGAAATGGCAAATACAAAGTTTTACGTTAAAACATCAATTATAAATTGTATAGTTTACAATTAAACACTTTAGGTGTTATTGATAATTTACTTATTCATTAAAACTACTTTACTAGGAAAACGCTAAAGTCCCGCCGCGTTGATGGATGAGCGTTTTAACGTTTTTAGTTTGCGTGAAATATCTTTACTTTTGCAAGTGCTTTGTTTTGTTGCGTACGATTGTAGGTGATTGTTGTCAAGTTTCTATTGTTTCTTGTCAATTGATATTATTTACTGTAAAAAACTTATATTAAAAGCTTTATTTCTATGGATTCTGGCTAACTTTTTCAACTTTTTCTTTCAAAGGGTACTACATCACCATAACCTTAATGTCCATGTATAATATGAACGTTGTAGCCCCACCCGTTTGGTCAGAATTGGCCCAAATGGCACGAAAATATAGCACAAAAAATCAAAAAAACTTACATTAAAAGCTTTATTTCTATAGATTCTGGCAAACTTTTTCAACTTTTTCTTTCAAAAGGTACTACATCACCATAACCTTAAAGTCCATGTATAATATGAAAGTTGTAGCCCCACCAGTTTGGTCAGAATTGGCCCAAATGTCACGAAAATATCGCACTAAAAATCGAAAAAAATCGTAAAAGTACGATATTCATGAGAAATATTTCTTGGATTGTACCCAAAAACAATACACCTCTAAGTTCAGAGATTTCGAAAGTCCTGTCAAATTTTCATCAAGATCGGATATGCCGTTTGCCTGGTAGAGAGTTAACAAACAGACAGAAAAAAAAAGAAAAAAAACACCCGAGCTAAATTTTTTGGGGGTCAGTGAAATTGAAGTCTTCGCTTCACTCGCTACGCTCATCCAAATATAATTCTCCTATGTTTATATTAAATCAAAATGGCACTTGTAAAAAGTCCATCTGTAAATCAAAGCGACTAAGCCTACCTTGTAGGCCCCGACGCAATCGACGAGTATGAACGATAACCAACCAGAGATTTATATTTTGAATATGAAATTTAGCAATCTGTAGTATGGAAAGTGCAAACACCCGCGAATCAACGCCAGAATCAACAAGGCCGATTCAGAAAAACTCTAAATTTATCATGTGCTTTGTTGCCAGTACGGCTCCAAAGTCACCGTGTACAAACTCCCAAGACACAAACTGATGGACTCGAGTCCAAATCAAAAGTTAAAAAACTTCTGACTTTGGCGGGAATCGAACCCGGGACCTTCTGCATTGGAAGCAGATACGCTTACAACAAGCCCAACGAGCCACACTAATTAATAATTAATCATTAATGACCCGGCACTTCCACCATGTGTAACAAGACAAGGTGCCTTAATACAGCCTGAGACCCGGCACTTCCACCAAAATTACGCACTTTCAGAAAATTTTCGACCTAATTTGTTAGCCTGTGTTTGTGTAGGCTTTGAAAGTAATAAAAAACATTTTGTTTATTAAAAAAAAACAAAAAAAAACTGCGTGTTTAAACGCCCCAACCAGCTACGCACAACTCAAACAGAAGTCAGAAATCCAACACTATGAGCGGCATCCAAGTCCAACTTCAAACAAACCGCCAATATCTGACACAGCAAACCACTTTTGCAGGAATTGACTCCTTGAAAAAAATTTAATCATTTAAAGCCCCCATCATTCACGCCTTGATGGGAAACAAACAGCAAAAAGATGTAACATACCCCACAAATACAAAAAATTGTAAAAATAAAAAACGGCAGCCAAGCTCTCCTTCAAAAGTCTTCGGCTGTTAATGCTGTGAAATATAGAAGTTGAGCCAGCTTTTCAGTCTTTCTCCCAAGTTTCACATTGAAATAACTAAGTAAGTTCATCTCGCCTTTTGACGAGCGCCAAGCCAACCATGTGTGTGGTAAAAAAGTAAAATTTTTAAACTCAAAGTCATTAAAAAAATTACTTGGCCATTGACTTTTTAGAGTTCTTGTAATGAACCAAAGCAATTTTTTATGATTTTGAGTTTTAAATTTTTACTTTTTAGGGCGCGACTAGCGTAGCGGGAGCGGCCTTTTAGGTTTGGACCAAGTTTATAGATGTATGTTTGTATGTAGGCCTATTTATGTATGTGTCTATGTATGTATCTGTGTACATTTGGAGCGCATCAAGTCCTATGCATTTATTTGAGGTATTAACCTCAAAGATTAATATTATTAAGATATTAACCAATGTAAACAAAACTTTACAGGCATGATTCCAAACGAACACTGCATTACTCCTCAAATTTTCATACTTTTGTGAGGGGCGTAAGTGTTCCTAAATGCAAGTTTAGTCAGCCGTAAAATTTTTACATTTTACACATTGCGATAGTTTTTCATCAAAAGTCTGTTATCAATTTGCGTGTTCATAACGAAACTCACATACCTGAAGCCTCGATTGTTTGTTAATAGGATACTATCAAATAAATTTTCCTGACGTTATTTGTTGCGAATCCACGTGTGACCGAAAATATTCAGATTTCTTAAACAAAATATTTGTTTATACATTTTGCCAAACTTTTCAATATTGCCAAATTATTCCAAAATGTAGGGTGGATGCGATTAATCATGTCCAAACAGTTGTGTATAGTGCCAAAAAACAATTAGTTTCATTCAATAGTTTATCAGGGATGTCCAATCAAATTATGTTTTGGAATACGTTTTGATCTCGTCTAGATTTTATAAAGTTTGTAATTGAGCGAGCAAAGAGAGCGTTTCCATTTGACTCTGCCGGAAAAAATAGTCTTTTTTTTTTTGTGTGTCTCGCCATAACGTTCGAACAAAGGCTCGGATCCAGTTAAAATTTGGACCATCCGCAAGCTTTGTTCTCGATTGAATGCCAGTAGTTTTGTGGCAAAATCGTTCAAAAAGTTACAAAGTTACATTAAAGTTAATCGAAAGTTTTTTTTTCAAACTAAACGGCGACAAAATCTGAGGTGGACAAATCATTTAGAATGTCCGTCCGGTCATGAATATGTTAATTTTATTTTGATCCGATAAGTAGTGTAGATGGAAATTACGTTATAACAAAGTACCGTTACCATGGCAACGGAAAGTCGCGCAGCTTTTTTGGCTCATGATAGCGGTCGAACGGAGGTTCGGATCAAGTTGAAATTTGGACCATCTGCAAGCTTCGATCTGGATTGAATGCCATTAGTTTTGTGGCAAAATCGTTCAAAAAGTTATAAAGTTACATTAAAGTTAATCGAAAGTTTTTAAAAAAAACTAAACGGCGACAAAATCTGAGGTAGCCAAATCATTTAGAATGTCCGTCCGGTCACGAATATGTTAATTTTATTTTGATCCATCAGTAGTATAGATGGAAATTACATTTTAACAAAAGTAAAGTTACCATGGCAACGAAAAGTCGCACGAAGCTGGAGCTTTTTTGGCTCATGATAGCGGTTGCACGAATATTCAGATCAGGTTGAAATTTGGACCATCAACAAATTGTATAGCACGTGCTCGCTTATCAACGCGTCCAACTGAGCGTTTTCCTAGTTATATAATATTTATATAATAGTAATAGTTAATTAGTCATTGTTTGCTAGCAATTTTGCGTTAGCACAATGTTACTTATAAAAATTTTTACCTTGATCCTTTGACTATAAATTGGCGTTAAACTAATTCGCATGATGTTTGTATTTGGGACAATACGAATTTTAATAAAATATTTGGAGTGTGATTTTTGACGCGCAATGTTTGAGCGTGACACGATCAACTTATTTATTTTGGATAGAAAACAGTCACCTATATCATTTATAATTTGCAAGAAGGTTATCACTTGTGTGATGGAATAGCCTGTAAAGTTGCAATAATATTGGTTGAAAAGTAAAGGCGTAATTTACTTGCGATAACCGTAAATTTACGAGTTCATCGTATAGCTTTTTCTACACACATCTGCTTTAAATGTGGAATCACATGAAGACTTCAAACACACATCTAAAGAGGTCACTCAGGTGCACAAAAGAACATTATGTTTTGGATTTTTATTAAACCTGGTAATTTCCTTAGGAAGAATAATTATACTTTTAAACGGGCGATTTTTGTTTTCGTGTGTAATGTACACTACACAATTTAACGAGAACCTTGAAAGTGTAAGCGAAACACAAACATCGTTTACAGTTATTTTTGTACACACGGGTTAACTGTAAAAAAATATATAATTGCAATTTTAATTTGGGGGTGACCAAACAGTAGGCGTCAATTTCAAGCAAGGCTTATATTACTTAGGTTATAATCATGTTCTTATGACGTCTTGTACAGTAGTTATTAACTACACAAGAACATTGTACCAAGTTGCAATTTGAATTAATTTGCGTCTTGAATGGTGGTAGTGGACTACACTGCAAAGCGTGGTGATTCCCTCGCACATCAGTTATCGGCACCCAGCTGGAGCTCCCGGGTGGCACTGCCAGTAGCTTGCCTTGTGTTATCACTACTCCAACAACTGGTCATATGTGTAGTGTCGGCTCACTTATAAATTTCACTATAATTGTCAATATTGGGCGTACCGCTCAACCCAAAAATTAAAAAAATGTTTTGTCAATGTCGGATGATCATAAATGATAATCTATGTATGTTGTTTTTATAAACTATTATTTAGGAAAATTTTCATTGTACCAATAGATTCACTTTAATGCCTTGCCTGTGTCCCTATAGGACGTTGTGCGAGGTTCACCCCTGGAATTGAATAAATGATTACTGATTAGGTATTGGCCCAAAATTTCATTTAAAGTTGACATTTGGCAAAATTGTGAAGGCACACTTTGTTATTCTATTTTTTTGTGCGTTAATATACCCAGAACAAACCCAAGGCATTGTCATTTTCACTAAAGATGGCTACCGGTTAACCTATCGATGGTGTATTGTTGGTTTGTGGTTTATTGGCTTCATTGTTGTATTGAATCTGTTAACCTAAAGTAATTTACTAGTACTTAATATATTTTACAACTTTTATTCACATGGTATTAAGCCTGGTGATTTAGCAATCACAATACAAGTAAGCAATTATTGTTGTTGCTTTCACAATGTCTTATGAGTTATGAGTTATGACTAAGACATAAAATAAAAAAAAAACAGAAAAAATTATTAATTTTGCCAACTTTTTTTAAGTACTGAAAAGCTTATGTTTTAAGCCAGGAAAAGTTCCAATGTTATTCTAATTGGATGAGCGTAGCGAGCGAAGTGAAGATTCCATTGTACTACACTGGAGAAAAAAATCCGGAATGTTTTGTTTGTTTGTTTGTATTTTTTGTGTTTGTTAACACGATTCCGGCTAAACCGATAATCCAATTGCAATGAAATTTTCTAAAAGCCTTCGAACTCTCTGAACTTAGAACTGCCACGTTTTTTAGCCCAATTTAAAAATTATTTCTCGTGAAAATCACAATTTTACGTTTTTTTTGTTTAAAAAAAATTTATGTTCATCCATCATTGCGCCTGAAAAAGTGTTTGCGAAGCCCCCTAGTATAATATAATATGAATCGCGCCCTACAGTAGACGGCAGGAGGCCATTTACAGAGAAAAATCACAACCCAAGGGTGTATCTAATAGGTAATAAATTAACTTCTGTTTTATTTGGATAATTGTATCAGATAGTATTATATCTTTTCAAAATAAAGTATTCCTGCAGAATTAGTAATATTTTACCGCACTGATATTTTGAGGGTGTTCAGTTTTTTGTTTCATTCATATTTTGAACAAATTAATTTGAGAAAAATAAAGTGTCATTACTCTGATTTCTTTGGTAACAACAAGCGTCAGTAAGTCTTTTGTCACATTGGAATATGCGGTGGAAAGGACTGGCGCGGGAAGGCATAGCAAGAGGTCGCTGGTCGACCTCTTGTTAACCATGAAAATGGTTGGCTTGGCGCTCCATTTGGAAAAATTAAAATTTTTAAACTCAAAATCATAAAAATATTACTTGGCCATTGACCTTTTAGAGTTCTCGTAATGAACCAAAGTCAATGTCCAAGCAATTTTTTATCATTTTGAGTTTTAAAATTTTACTTTATTACCACAAAAATGGTTGGCTTGGCGCTCGTCAACAGGCAAAATGATCTTATTTCTTTTCAATGCGAAACTATAGGGAGAAGGAATGAAAAGCTTGGCTCAACTTCCATATCTCACAGCATTCACAGCCGGAGACTTTTGAAGGAGAGCTTGGCTGCCGTTTTTTATTTCCTTACAAATTTTTGAACGAGTGAGCGTAGCGAACGGTGTGATCTCCATTCGACTTAAACGGCCCTAATTGTTTTTCTGCGTGCGTGTGTGTGTGTGTACGTTGAAAATCAGCCGAATCGCTGAACAGATTGCGCTGAAATTTTAAACAGACATCCGGTACGAGTTTAATGAGAACTGCTAACAAAATCAGCAAGATTCATTGCAATTTAAACCTACAAGAAATAATAAACTGAAAAATAGACTTCCAATGTTTAGAAATTATTTTAAGAGGGAATGGGACACATTTGGCAGTTAGCAAATAGCTGTTCGCTCGGCCAAGATGCATCCGACGTTTATGAAACTTTGCAAAGTTGTCAATAAAGCATACATAGACAGCCCTGTGGTCATAGATTTTCCAAATTTTGACTTAATCAGTCAGAAAAAAATCACGAATATGGTCAATTTTAGAGTTTTTAGCAAAATCAAAATTCGTGAAAACTTATTTAATTTTTATAAATTATTTTAAAACAAAATTTACAAATGTGTTACTGTAGAGCCCTATAATTACACATTTGTGACATATGTTCAAAATTCCAGACACCTGTGGTGTCAGTTGGCCGAGCGAACAGCAATTTGCCTAAAACGCATGTCCTATACTCTCTTAACGACAATGTTTTAGATTTTGAAAAGATATTTTTTGTTTGTTATTCGCCTGGCCGTGAAATGCCGTGCCCATGCAAGGTCTGTCGAATGTTGCACGTCAAGGTACCCCCAAATTCCGCTCGTAGATTGAGTAAACCTTGCAATATTTTCACGTATTATTTTCGTATATTTCACACCATAGTAGGCCCTATTGCCACAGATGATGGACTACACTTCGTTATATGCATTTTAAAACATGTTTAATTATTTTTGAAATACAATCTAGAAATTACAAAATCTTTCCCGACCAGGGGATTGAACCCACTTCTTTCACATTTCGGCTACAAGGGTGCCTTAGCCAACTAGACTAGGGAAACGCCAAAGTCGTAGTTAGACGAGTGAGCGAGTCATGTGGTGAGTACCCGGGAACATTTGCATTTAAGTTTGATAATTATATTCGTATAAATAATAGTTTTTTAAAGTTTAGTTGGTATACGGGGACGGGCGCGTCAACTGTAAGGTCATAATGCGCCTCTCTAGCCTATGATAGGCTAGGTAGGCCTAAGGTAGGGGGAAGAAAAGTAATATAACCGGGTACTCAACACATGGCTCACTCACTCGTTTAACGACTTTGGCGTTTCCCTAGTTGTATTTGTGGTATCCCTACCTAACACATTCTTTATATGAATGTTTCTTTATTTGGGTAGCATTTGGATGGAAGACTTCACAACGAGCAAATTGAGTCAACACACCAATACAAAAAGGGGCTAACCCCCCTTCCCTGAAACCATATTCAGGCTCATATTATAAAGAGTCCAACCAGTAGTTTGTGTTGGTACCTGGAAGTTGATGTAGATTTATTAGCCTCTATAAAATTATGTTATAGTACTATTATTGCTACCTTTTTCCCAGGTTGATTTTTTTACTAGCCTATATAGGGTCTGTTAAACTAGGAAGTTCTAGGACAAAAATAAATGTAAATACGTAACTAAAATATTTAAACATCATTCTAGTAAATGTAATACCATACAAAAATTCAAAATTGCAAAAAAAAAGGAGCCGAACCAAAAACGAGGAAGATACAAGTGGCTCAACTGCATAAATAAATAAATAAATAAATTTTTATTTAGAGTCTACCCACTCAGTTATATAACTGATTTTCAGTTAAAGTGGTGAGATCTAGAAGTGTGGCCAAGCCCATTATTTTGTTTAAAATAATAAATATATTTATTAGTTATATAGCCTAATAAATTAATAATATATCAATATCCATATTATTACTTAACTATAATTATGAAATAAATATATTAACAAAAATAACAAAAAAACATAAATAAATTTATTGAAACATTTACATGTGGAAATATCACAAACACTAACACAACTAACTAATATCAATAAATAGTAAATTTTATGAAAAATCCAAATAACACGTTTGGTTTGTTACAACTGTCATAATTATAATAGAAAATGAACGAAAATCAAAAGCGTGTACAATATGCAAATGCCTAAAACAAGATGGCGTCGTAAAAATATTTTGCCAGAAATGACAAATGTCTACCCAAGATAATTTTTATCCTTTTTAAGGTATACACTAACAGGATCGGAAGAGAAAACTCGGCCAGGTCAAGATTTCACGTGTCTTTTGGCCAGGATCTGTAAATCAATGCATCCAACAATAGGGATTTGACCATTTTCGCAGTTTGCCGCACGCTACGCTTTTCATCACGTTTACCACCAAAGCGACCAAAGTATTGCTATTTGAGCAAAAGAAAAAATATGGACGTATTCACAAATGTATTCCGCAATTAAAATTTATCCCCGTGTCTGAAGAAAATGTTGATGGTTTAACCGTAAAAAAATATATAGAACATTTTAGTGTAAATCTGAAAATGTAAAATTTTCCCACCATTGTTGATTTTTCACCTTGAGTTATTGTTGCAATCCAAAATAAATTGTAACACAATGTACGCCCATGTCTTGGGAATACAGCGCACTACATTTCATTTTTCTATTGCAAAAATTGCAGAATGTACAATATGGTTTATAACGCAAAGTGCGATCGACGCCGCGCATCCAAGATGGCGTCGTAAATCTATGACGTACACGCATTTCGAGACCACAACGTCATTTTTCTAGTGGGTGATGAAGTAGCCGACGATTTTATTTTGGTTTCGCGCGGTAGTACCGCCTGTATGGGTCAAAGCTGAAATTTCGGATTCGACCGCCGCACTATATAGGAGAGGACTAGTTAAAAGTTCCCAATCCGAGTATTAACCTTTTGATCTAGGAAAACGTTTGAATCACTTTCAGTCTGGGTTGCCAGGGGCAGGTATCGAAACGAAGATGTCTTGTTTAAATTAAGAATGCCGATTGTTATGTATATTGTATCTATTTAAGGCGTAATGAGCACTAGGGCCGAATAAAGTTGGAAAATACTTGTTTTTAAAATTCAAAAACACTTAATATCATTTAAAACTTTGCAAACAGAGGTGCATTAATAATTTATATTCAGTTATGAAAAGTGATTCACAAATTTGGACTCACATTAAAGCTAAGAACGTAAACGCACACATAAATAATTATCTGTAGTTACGCACATTTGAAATATTAATAACTTCCCTTAATCGCACATCAACACACCCTGTCAACTACATTGAAGTTTTCCATATTATAGTAATTTAATGTAGTAGACCTGTCCATAGACTGGACAGAGTTCATCTCACGACTTGTTCGCTTCTTTCCCTTGTCTAGCTAGGAAAACGTCATTGTCGTTAATGCGTTGATGTCCGATTCAAGGAATTAAGGATGCACAAAATATAACTTTCCTTACGCACTGTTGTCATTCAATACATCAGTTTTTTTCCTCCCAACTCCTCACCTCCAAACAGTAAGGTACAAAGTTATGTAATGTAATGTGTGATTTCAAATTTCGATTAAATATGTTTAGTTCGTATGTGTATTTGCGTTCACGAATTTTGCTTTTAAGAATGTTTGATTAACTAAATGTGAATATAATGTGTGTATGTTTTCGACTTAGTATTGGCATGTAGCAATATATATCAATAGCGATAATGAATTTCGGGGCGTTGTATATTTTGTCCGATCATTTTATGGGTTACGGCAATTTATTATGATTTTCTTTATTTTCCTATAGTATAGGCCGCTTCGCAAACGCTTTTTCCAGTCGCGTTGATGGTGACTATTTCTGACTATTTCTATCCTTTAATACTTTTTTAAAAACTAGGAAACGCTCAGTTGGACGCGTTGATAAGCGAGCACGTTCTATAGCTAGACCCACATTGCACATTTTTTAAAATTTAAAAATTTACGACGTTCGCGTTTCCAGTATTATTTATTATTGCCAAGGTATTTGGGTAAACCCGTGTTTAAATCTTTACTTTAAAATCCACCGCCATCTAGAGGACCTTGACTTGGGAAAACTATTTAAACTCTTTGTTGACAAATAATAGACTGCTTCCTCGAAAGTATCTTGATTACTTCTAGGTGGCAGTGCATTAGAAACTTCGCGCGTCTTTTCGTTGCCATGGCAACGTTACTTTTGTTATAATGTAATTTCCATCTACACTACTTATCGGATCAAAATAAAATTAACATATTCGTGACCGGACGGACATTCTAAACGATTTGGCTATCTCAGATTTTGTCGCCGTTGAGTTTGAAAAAAAAACTTTCGATTAACTTTAATGTAACTTTTTAACTTTTTGAACGATTTTGCCACAAAACTAATGGCATTCAATCGAGAACAAAGCTTGCGGATGGTGAAAATTTCGGGTCGGGGGCGTTGCGTATAAACTCCTTAGGGTATAATCCTCTCTCCGTATAAAACTAAGTTGGAGAGTTTTTGGGTGGGTCTTTCGGTATAAAACGAAGAAAGGGTACGTAGCACCTAAACCTCTTTGCACATAATACTCCCTCGATATAATTTTGATTTTAGGTCGAGAGACCCTACCAGATGGGTCTTAAAGTAGAAAAGTTATGTTGAAAGACTCTACTTGAGGGGTCTCAGCACATAACACTTTCGGCCCAAAGACACATCTGGTAGGGTCCTAGTGTATAACATTTTCGATCGAGAGACCTATCCGGATGGGTCGTAGCGTATAAATTTTTGAGCAAACTGAACCGAAAATCGTTGAAAATGCTTGGAAGTGGCCTGGATGAAGCTGTTATATTGAACAACCCATGCAGTAGCACCGTAAGGCATACAAATTTTCGATTGAAAGATACCCCTGGTAGTGTCTTACAGTATAAAATATTTCGTCTTTGAATATTTTCGATCGAAAGGCCCTACAGGTTGGGTCTTACCGTATAACTTTATGTCGTACGACCCATTCAGTTACGTATTAAGATAGAAAAAGTACAGAATTATACGGAGAGACCCTTACAGTAGAACCTTAAGACATAACATTTTCGAACGAAAGATACCCCTGGTAGTGTCGTTCTGTATAAAATATTTCGACTTTGAATATTTTCGATCGAAAGGCCCTACAGGTTGGGTCTTACCGTATAACTTTATATCGTACGACCCATTCAGTTACGTATTAAGATAGAAACAGTACAGAATTATACGGAGAGACCCTTACAGTTGCACCGTAAGACATAACATTTTCGATCGAAAGATACCCCTGGTAGTGTCTTACTGTATAAAATATTTCGACTTAGGATATTTTCGATCGAAAGGCCCTACAGGTTGGGTCTTACCGTATAACTTTATGTCGTACGACCCATTCAGTTACTTATTAAGATAGAAAAAGTACAGAATTATACGGAGGGACCCTTACAGTTGCACCGTAAGACATAACATTTTCGATTGAAAGATACCACTGGTATAGTGTCTTACTGTATAAAATATTTCGACTTAGAATATTTTCGATCAAAAGGGCCTACAGGTTGGGTCTTTCCGTATAACTTGTGTCTACAGCACCATAGGCCGTGGATTGAGCTATAGGCTACCATATCTAGTTAGTTTTGTGTTTGCTCACTAGATGGAAGCAATGCACGGATATGGAAATGCATGGCGCCAACTTTTCAAAATGACTGTGTTTTGCCCAAAAATGATTGATTGAACATTCCCCACGGGAACACAAACTTCGGTTCTCCATAATATTGGTCGGTGAGGTCGGACACTGACCATTCGTTTTTCAACTAAATACCAACGTTGGCCAAACGTTGGTTGGATGAGCGTAGCGAGCGAAGCGAAGTGAAGTTTCCATTTCACTACACTGGAGAAAAAATCCGGAATGTTTTTTTTCTTTCTTTCTTTCTTTCTTTCTTTCTTTCTTTTTTTCTGTATTTTTGTGTGTTTGTTAACACGATTCCGGCTAAACCGATACTCCAATTGAGATGAAATTTTCTGGAGGCCTTCGAAATCTCTGAACTTAGAACTGCCACGTTTTTGAGCGCAATCAAAAAAATATTTCTTATGAAAATCGCAATTTTACGATTTTTTTTTCGATTTTTTTAAAACAATTCTTCGACTTATAACACCTACATGCTTTATCCGATTGTAATGATTTTTTCACAGAACCTTAATTTTGTGAATTAATATATTCGTGTGAAATTTGAGCGCAATCAAATAATTATTTCTCTTAATAATTGCAATTTTACGATTTTGCTATGATGCTGCGATAATGCTAAGGCTTTTACATTTTTTTAAAGTGAAAGGTGTTTTAGATTAAAAAAGAATACATCTAAAAATTTACCAAACGGATTTTATAATTTTCGTTTTGTTTGATAAATATGATTTTTTTCCTTTGCATTGTTGGAAAATGTATGTTTTTTGTAACAAATCTATATTTCCCATATTTTAATTAAAAAACTATAAATCTCATCAAAAAAGTGTCCAGTGAATTCGTCAGAATAAGACTTGTGAGCACATTAAAAAAGAAATTATCCTTTTATCTTAAAAACTGTAGAAGTAGTAGGAAAAAATGTTAGCAAATGTGCTAGAATAAAAGTTTTGAGATAATAGCATTTAATGTTTATTTATGTTGTTTTTTAGTAAATTTGAGTGTAACATAGCCTAAAGGTTCAGTTTATTTATTTTACATGAATTCACTGGGCCTTTATAACCCGTTAATTCTGGCTTCTTTAAAATTGACTAAAATTGCTATGAATAACACTCTATACAGCCCTAGATTAGGCCTTATATCAGTACCGGTAAGCCATTTTCCCATGCAAAATAGCATGCAGCGCTCAAGAAAAAAATCATTTAATGCTTTTAGCATTATATCAACATAAAATAAATTTATGTAGTCAATAAATAAAAAAGCAAACTTAAAAAACAATTAAAACAATAATAATGCAAAGTTGCTGGTTTTTCATACATTTTCAGTGAAACAACCCCTTAATTAAACAATTACGCTCATCCAACAACGCGCCTGAAAAAGCGTTTGCGAAGCTTTCTAGTAACATCAACACGGAGGTTATAATTCGAGATCAAGCAATGAAGTCTGCTGGTGCTGGGTCACAAGTTGTGGACATATCCACGCTTTTTTGACAAGAGGACCGGTGTTCAAGGCTTTGAAAAAAAATGTTCATTTTCGGGCGAATGTTTCGCTGAACCAATTAGGGCACGGAAAAGAGGATTTTATCATTGCGACGTCTGAACCAAGATGACGATGCAATGACCAACCCTCTTTTCAGCATTAAAATGTGAAGAACCCCTGAGGGCTAGGCTACCCTTTCGACCTCCCTCACCAGCGGGCTAGTACCTGCCATTCGTCCAGGGGTAACGCGCTACATTCACGGTTGGAACGCTAATAAACGGCGTTCGTTGTTATAGCAATACGAAAACGACGAAAACTAAACATCTTGAGGGGGTTAAGTGATTGTGTACTTTGTAATGATCATCTACCGTTTAAATTACTCCTCATGATATTTAGTATACAAAACAAGTACAAAAAGCTACACCCCAATAACTATTTCTTAGGACTGGTGGATACAGACAGAACACTTGGAATAGTTCTGTATTTTTGTGGTTACTTTAAAACCAATTTAGTTTTAAAGATAAGTATTTGAATAGGTCCAAGAAAATAGCGCCGTTTAGACCCACTATAGTGCTTTTGGGGGTACAAGCGTAAAAAATGGTGAGAAGGTACTTTATAAGGCCTACTTATCAAAAACTGATATGGATCCGCTAACGATTTTAGTCTATTTTCTCGCTTGGAATTAAAAAGTTAAAATCTCTATAAAAATCAGTTAATAGTGTAAAACTCATATTTTTTTAATCTGGCTGCTCCTCATTATTAGCGAATTATATATATTGAAGACAGTGATGGTTAAATTGGCCTAGGTCAAATCGCATTTTCATCAAAAATCTCCTAACTTTTGATAAAATATTACTATTCCAATCAGAAATTTCATATAATACTAATGGCTGGTAGTAGTTATATTTTCTGTCAAAAATTCTTTAAAAAGTAAAAAAAAATGTATAATTTTTTAATGTCAAAATACAAATAATTGATTGATAAATTGCACAAAAATAAACTTTTTTTTATTAATCCCACAGACAACGTTTTGGTTTGAACTTGGTTTCACTGGAATTCAAAACACTAAAAATAATGATAATTCAATATAAAATCTAGATTTAATTTTATAAAAATCACATAATTTTTTGTACAAATCAGTTTCTCACTGATATTTGATACACACCGAAATTAATCATTATTATTCATAGTGTTATGGGAAAACTATGAATATGGATATAACTTTTAATGAAGGTCACTCACTAAAGCGGTCCTGTTGTTGGCTTCGATCTACGCTGTTCGGAATTTACATAACCTTCAATACAAATTTGGTCCCATAGGAGACTAGCATGATATGCACCAGTCTTTTTTAAATGTATTTGGTTGGTTGGTGATTTGAACAAGTTACACGCAAGCATGGAGGATGAGAGCTCGACGCAAACTTATTCTACGCCGATGTTGTTCAGCAGAACAAAAGGCCTCATGGCCTTAAGCTGCGCCAAGCTATAAAATAAAGACTCTATTATTATTATTATTATTATTATTATTATTATTATTATTATTATTATTATTATTATTATTATTATTATTATTATTATTATTATTATTATTATTATGATTATTATTACTATAGTTTTCCAGCTCGAAATTGTCAAATTCATGTTGTTGTGAATCATTTTGGACCTGATGTACTGCTGTGATCATCTCATGTGGATACTTGAAGAGCATGGCCGAAATAAATTTAAATGTCCTGTTCGTTGAGACTAGGACTTTTGTCTTCTTACCTCTTTCGTGCGTACAAAAGTTCAATATACACTAATAGTGTTGCTTTTTATAACCACAATTTATTACGTGTGATAGACTACAAGCATCTATTTTAAATTACTTGTGGGAAACCTGCTCAGGGTGCAGTTTGCGAGTGAAAAAAAACTTAATTCTTTTAAACATTCCGAATCCAACATTCGAATACATACATTCAAATCAGTTACTGTTATACAATGCAATTCTGAAATGGAGTGTTGTATACTCACGAGTCACAAGTATACTTATTTAGATTCCGTGATGACTTCTAGTGATGTATGAAACAATAGTGTTGTTTCTCGATTTGTTTGGTCAGGAAACACTCCCTTAGGTGTAATTAACCACTAGACCATCAGGACGAGTACATTTTATTCTCTGACAAATTTTATTTTCAAATTTATTATTCTGACAAAATGTTGTGTTTCTCCTATAAAGTAAAGTAATCCTCTGAGGCTCTGATACATTCCAGCTAGGACCCAACAACTTGTCGAGGTCAAACTTTAATGATTTGGAATATTGAGCTTTTTATGCTTGTAGGAAGAAAAGGTTTAATCAATGTAGTTCGCAGATTACCATCTAGTTCGATGTTTTCCCAATTAAAAGAAACATCACTCGGTGCAATGTATTCATATATTTCCTTGTCCCCCGCACACCATTTCTCAAGCAAGGAAGGAAGGGGTGGCTAGTGTATTTGAAGACCAATGGCAAACGCCAGGTCACGAGTTCGAATCCCACCAACAGCAATCCTGACTGAAACTTTCCTGGGTTTTCTTCACTCGTTAAAGTGAATGCTGAGATTGGGTCCTCTAAACTGACCTCGGAAATTCAATCCCGATTCTCCAGGATCCTAATAAGTCACCTGAAGAGGGTCACACACACAGCGGTAATTCCGATGTGTACCCTACTGATTGATTGATTGGATATTGCTTAACATCTCATATTTATGCAACTTGGCTAATCGAGACGAAGGGAGGGACGTAAGGGATAACGGGGGGGACAAGGGGTGGACAGGCCTGTGCTGGTCAGAACCAGCCACAAGCGTATGGGGAGGGCAGGGGTTCCCCCACGTCGTGGTCGTCTCCGTCTGTCATCATCCGTCCGTGTTGTCAATGTCGTCGCCGTCGGGGAGGTAGTCAAAGGGAAGGGGAAAGTTCCCCGACGACGACCCAGAGCTCGCCATTAGTTTCAGGGTGATAAACTTCCCTAATCACGGGCCAAACCACTACCCTACTGAGGGAATCCATACAACAACAAAAAAGTGTTTTCCAAAAAAAATACATTTGAACTTTACTAGGTGTAATCCATACAAAAAAGTGTTTTCCAAAAACATTTGAACTTTACTAGGTGTTGGGTCCAGGACTATGTTCAAAAACGGAAAGTTTTGAGGTTTCGGACGGAATATACTCGGAACATTATAAAAACACATGTTAACCTTTTACATTTTTAAACTGGGATAGTAAGGACAAAATATAAGTTATGACAATGCCATAAAACGTTCTACATTCAGACGAATATCTCTTTTCACCTTGACACACAACGTAATGTAGAAACAAGAGCTCCCCAGCCCCCTCTCTCTCTCTTTTTGCGCACGGTACAGCGAAAATATCCAATACTCTGGTCGCCTATTCACATTTAAACTAGGAAAACGCTTAAGTCCCGCCGCGTTGTTGGATGAGCGTAATTGGTGCATTGAGCTGCCATGTGTTATGTGAATTTTCTGTTCTGTGAAAAAATCATTACTAAGTTGATGATTTTTTTAAAAATAATTTAAAATAAATAAAAAATAAACTTTAATTTTTAATTTTTTTAATTACGTAATCGTAATTTTAAAAAAGAAAAAAATCGTAAAATTTCGATTTCCATAAGAAATAATTATTCGATTGTGCTCAAATTTTACACGAATATATGAATTCATTGGATGAGCGTAGCGAGCGTAGCGAGCGAAGCGAAGATTCCATTTCACTACACTGGAGAAAAAAATCCGGAATGTTTTTTTTTTCTTTTTTTTTTCTGTATTTTTGGCTGTTTGTTAACACGATTCCGGCTAAACCAATACTCCAATTACGATGAAATTTTATGGGGGCCTTCGAAATCTCTGAACTTAGAACTGCCACGTTTTTGAGCGCAATCGAAAAATTATTTCTAATGAAAATCGCAAATTTACGATTTTTTTTCGATTTTTAAAAAATTTCTTCGACTTATAACATCTACATGCTTAATCCGATTTTAATGATTTTTTTGCAGAACCTTAATTTTATGAATTAAGATATTTGTGTGAAATTTGAGAACAATCGAAAAATTATTTCTCATGAAAATCAAAATTTTACGGGTTTTTTCTTTTTTTTAACAATTCTTTCACTTATAACACCTACATGCTTTATCCTATTGTAATGATTTTTTTACAGAACCTTAATTTTATGAATTATTATATTCGTGTAAAATTTGAGCGCAATCGAATAATTATTTGTTATGAAAATAGCAATTTTACGATTTTTTTCTTTTTTTAAAATTACGATTAAGAAAAAATAAAAGAATAAAGTTAATTTTTTATTTAATTTAATTTAATTTTAAAAAAATCGACTAAGCAATAATTTTTTCACAAAACAACAGAAAATCTGCATAACACATGGCAGGTCAATGCATGCACCAATTACGCTCATCCAACAACGCGGCGGGACTTAAGCGTTTTCCTAGTAAAATTAAGGTTCTGTGAAAAAATCATTACAATCGGATAAAGAATGTAGGTGTTATTTGTCAAAGAATTGTTTTAAAAAAGAAAAACCCCGTAAAATTGCGATTTTTATGAGAAATAATTATTTGATTGCGCTTAAATTTTCCACGAATATATAAATTCATAAAATAAAGGTTCTGTGAAAAAATCATTACAATCGGACAAAGCGTGTAGGTATTATAAATCGAAGAAATTTTTTAAAAATCGAAAAAAAATCGTAAAATTGCGATTTTTATGGGAATTTTTTTTTCGATTGTGCTCAAAAACGTGGCAGTTCTAAGTTCAGAGATTTCGAAGGTCTCAATAAAATTTCATCGCAATCGGAGTATCGGTTTAGCCGGAATCGTGCTAACAAACAGACAAAAATACAGAAAAAAAAAAAAAAAAAAAAAAAACATTCCGGATTTTTTTCTCCAGTGTAGTGAAATGGAATCTTCGCTACGCTCATCCAATTATTAGGAATGCCATTTCCCGCGCCTATTATTTTCGATTCCTTGACTCCCAAGTTATTTATGTAATGAGAATGGCCGTAGGCCTATGAAATAATGTATTGTTTTAAGCTATCGGTATCTATAAAGCGTTCACATAGTTACTTATTCCCTCGATAAATTCCTCCCCCCCCCCCAACCACTTACCCCACTTATACTTTTCTCATGAATGCAGTATTTTATAGTAACTAGGAAAACGCTTAAGTCCCGCCGCGTTGTTGGATGAGCGTAATTGGTGCATTGAGCTGCCATGTGTTATGCGGATTTTCTGTTCTGTGAAAAAATCATTACTAAGTTGAAGATTTTTTTTAAATTATTTAAAATAAATAAAAAATAAACTTTAATTCTTAATTTTTTTAATTAATCGTAATTTTAAAAAAGAAAAAAATTGTAAAATTTTGATTTTTATAAGAAATAATTATTCGATTGAGCTCAAATTTCACACAAATATATAAATTCATAAAATTAAGGTTCTGTGAAAAAATCATTACAATCGGATAAAGCATGTAGGTGTTATAAGTCGAAGAATTGTTTTAAAATAGAAAACCCCCGTAAAATTGCGATTTTCATGAGAAATAATTTTTCGATTGCGCTTAAATTTTCCACGAATATATAAATTCATAAAATAAAGGTTCTGTGAAAAAATCATTACAATCGGACAAAGCATGTAGGTATTATAAATCGAAGAAATTTTTTTAAAATCGAAAAAAATCGTAAAATTGCAATTTTTATGAGAATTTTTTTTTCGATTGCGCTCAAAAACGTGGCAGTTCTAAGTTCAGAGATTTCGAAGGTCTCAATAAAATTTCATCGCAATCGGAGTATCGGTTTAGCCGGAATCGTGCTAACAAACAGACAAAAATACAAAAAAAAAAAAAAAAAGAAAAGAAAAAAAAAAAACATTCCGGATTTTTTTCTCCAGTGTAGTGAAATGGAATCTTCGCTTCGCTCGCTACGCTCGCTACGCTCATCCAATAATGACTTTGTATTTCAATTGAAATTTTGAATTATATGTATTTATATTGTTTGTGTTATGTTATATTGACGAATACTTTCGTGGCTAGACATTATGTTAAGTTATTTTAGAAATAATTGTTTTTACGGTTTAAAGGGGTATTTAACCGCTAAACTCAAAAAAATATTTTTCATTCAGGCTAACTAGTAATGAATTTAGAAATTAGCAGAAAAATTATTGGGGTCACCATGACCTCCCAAAAAATTGTCAATCATGACATTTTTCGAGCTAAGTCCCATCGGCAAAAATCAACCAACAGAAATAACATGGGGACGATCTTTATGCCCTGTGACCTTGGAGGATTTTGATCCAAAAAAATATTGGCCATTATTGACGTACTCTACAGCCTTTTCTGTAAATTCTCTATATTTTGTTTTGTAATTTGGTCAAGTAGTTCGGTCAAAATATGCTGATTAGCAAGATAGGGTGTGATTTTGGAATGCATATTTTTGCGTGTTTGAGGGTATATTTGGGCACAGTTTTTAGACACGATGTTATAAAGGGGCGTTTTAGATTGATACTATTATTTACTCAACGGAGCTATGCTCTAGTATCTATGTAGACCAAAAAAGAAGCAGGTTAAAGCCAATTTGAGAAATTTCCCAAAACACCAATTTTCGCAAATTTCTGGGTAAAACAAATTTAAAAATTCGTGTTAAATCACATTTTACAAGATATAATTTTTTAAACTGTCATTTTAGTGTAGTATTGTGTTATAGATCATCAACTTCTGGTTTCGAGACCCAATAGGGGCAAACTTTTACGTGTTACGTCAATTATACTAATTTATTTATATCGATTTAATAATAAAAATTATTTTAAACTTACTACACTTACAATACGTACGCCTTGCCATTAATTCTACTTTTAATATTGCATTGCCAGCATGCAATAAAACAATGGCAGACGCAATTTATTAGACGAGTGAGTGAAGCGAATGAGGATATATAACGCCACTTGATCGGGTCTTCGTCGTGATTAATGTGATTGTAAAATGTATGTTTGTTCGGTCCCATACGGCCGAACGACCCAACAGATTGAGCTGAAATTTGAAACAGACATCCGTGATCACGTAACTGAGAACTACTAACAAAATGAGCAAAATCCGTTGCGATTTAAACCTACAAGAAATAATAAATTGGAAATTACGCTAAAAATGTGCAGGTTTCATCAACAATGCAATTATTGATATTTAATACAATCCAGAAATTAAAAAATCCATCCCGATCCACCGTCTCGGTGGTCTAGTTGGCTAAGGCATCCACCCGGAAAGTGGGAGACTCGGGTTCGAACCCCGATCGGGATGGATTTTTTAATTTCTGGATTGTATCAACAATTCCACCTACGGGAGTGTTTCCCGACTATCCAAATCGAGAAATGCAATAATTGTTCTTGAAAAAATCATTTTTATCAAACCATTTTTGTAAGGCTTACAGGTTACATGCATAGCAGTGACCAAGGTGTATCCAATCTTGCACGCTCAAGGTTCCCCTAAATTCCGGTGGGAGATTGAGTAAACCTTGCAATCGTTACTCGTATTTTGTACTAGCCATGTTTTCCATAGTATTGTATGCATTTCATAACATGTTTTATAATTTTGTAAATACAACCCAATAATTAAAAAATCTTTCCCGACCTGGGGTATGAACCTAGGTCTTCCACATTTCGGGTATAAGGGCGTTTTAGCCAACTAGACCGACGTTTGGCCAACGTTGGTATTTAGTTGAAAAATAAATGACCAGTGTCCGACCTTACATACCAAAATACTATGGAGAACCGAAGTTTGTGTTCCCGTGGGGAATGTTCAATCAATCATTTTTTGGCAAACAAAGTCATTTTGAAAAGTTGGCGCCATGCATTTTTATATCCGGGCATTGCTTCCATCTAGTGAGCAAACACGAAACTAACTAGATATGGTAGCCTATAGCTCGATCCACGCCCTATGGTGTTGTAGACAAAAGTTATACGGTAAGACCCAACCTGTAGGGCCTTTCGATCGAAAATATTCTAAGTCGAAATATTTTATACAGTAAGACACTACCAGGGGTATCTTTCAATCGAAAATGTTATGTCTTACGGCTCTTCTGTAAGGGTCCCTCCGTATAATTCTGTACTGTTTCTATCTTAATACGTAACTGAAAGGGTCGTACGACATAAAGTTATACGGTAAGACCCAACCTGTAGGGCCTTTCGATCGAAAATATTCAAATTCGAAATATTTTATACAGTAAGACACTACCAGGGGTATCTTTCGATCGAAAATGTTATGTCTTACGGTGCAACTGTAAGGGTCTCTCCGTATAATTCTTTACTGTTTCTATCTTAATACGTAACTGAATGGGTCGTACGATATAAAGTTATACGGTAAGACCCAACCTGTAGGGCCTTTCGATCGAAAATATTCCAACTCGAAATATTTTATACAGTAAGACAACCAGGGGTATCTTTCAATCGAAAATGTTATGTCTTACGGCTCTACTGTAAAGGTCTCTCCGTATAATTCTATACTTTTTCTACCTTACTAAGTAACTGAATGGGTCGTACGACATAAAGTTATACGTTAGGACCCAACCTGTAGGGCCTTTCGATCGAAAATATTCCAACTCGAAATATTTTATACAGTAAGACACTACCAGGGGTATCTTTCAATCGAAAATGTTATGTCTTACGGTGCTACTGTAAGGGTCTCTCCGTATAATTCTGTTGTTTTTCTATCTTAATAAGTAACCGAATGGGTCGTACGACATAAAGTTATACGGTAAGACCCAACCTGTAGGGTCTTTCTATCGAAAATATTCAAAGTCGAAATATTTTATACAGTAAGACACTACCAGAGGTATCTTTCGATCGAAAATTTTATATCTGACGGTGCTACTGTAAGGGTCTCTCCGTATAATTCTGTACTGTTTCTATCTAAATATGTAATTGAATGGACCGTACGACATAAAGTTATACGGTAAGACCCAACCTGTAGGGTCTTTCTATCGAAAATATTCAAAGTCGAAATATTTTATACAGTAAGACACTACCAGAGGTATCTTTCGATCGAAAATTTTATATCTGACGGTGCTACTGTAAGGGTCTCTCCGTATAATTCTGTACTGTTTCTATCTAAATATGTAATTGAATGGACCGTACGACATAAAGTTATACGGTAAGACCCAACCTGTAGGGTCTTTCTACCGAAAATATTCAAAGTTGAAATATTTTATACAGTGAGATACTACGAGGGGTATCTTTCGATCGAAAATGCAAATTTTATGCTCGAAAGATGGTTATACGCTAAGACCCATCTAGAAATGTGTTTTCCGATTGGGTCTCTCGATCGAAAATTTTTATACCGAAAGACCCATTCGGAGGGCTCTTTCTGCGTTAAGATCCACCCGAGATGGATCTTTCAGTATAATTATACGCTACGACGCACACATAATGCACCTTAGTGTATAAAACGTTATACGGTACGAGGATTATGTGTAAAGTATACCACTGTCGAAAATAGTTATATGGAAAGACCCATAGAGTTTTATACGGAGAGAGGATTATACCCTGAGGAGTTTATACGCAACGCCCCCGACCCAAAATTTCAACTCGATCCGAGCCTCCGTTCGAACGTTATCGCGACGAAATCAACCATCATCAGCTGGCCCTTCCAACACCGGCCAAACTCCTTGAAGCTACTGCAGTAGAAGTGACCTCGCTGGGAGGACCTCTCCGACTGATATCCGTCTACCACCCACCTCGAGGAAGCATTCACCTCCCGGATATAGAGGGACTCTTTCCAGGAACCACACCTACTGTTGTGGCAGGCGACCTAAATTCAAAGCATAAGCACTGGAACTCGGTTGTAGAAAACCATAGGGGTGCCCAACTACTGGCACACTCCGTGGACTTTGGCTACACGGTTGTTGGCCCTGTCGATCCAACATATTTCCACCTTATAAATAGGACGACCGCGGATGTTCTGGACATTGCCATACTCAGGAATGTCAGAGTATCCTACGACCTCCAAACGCTCCAGGCGTTGACGTCGGACCATGATCCAGTACTTCTGATCCTGGGGAACACTACCCTAGTATCCTCTACACACACAGTTCCAGACTACAAGAGAGCCAACTGGGACCTTTTCCGTCAGCTTGTGACCCAAAATCTGAGCAACCCAGTGCCTCTGTTGATAAATCCTAAGAGAATTGAAGAGTGCCTTCTTCATCTTGAGACTAGTGTCGTTTCAGCATTTGATACGGCAGTTCCCAGGACTACCCGGCCAACGCCATCGTACATGGACCTCCCTGCAGGGCTAAAGCGATCGGTTCTAATAAAGAATACTGCCCGTCGACGGTGGCAGGCGTTTCGAACGCCTGACCTGCACATTGAATACAACAAGCTATGCAGAGAGCTACGCCGCGATATTGCTGCACACCGCCGACATCAGTGGGAGGAAAAAACTTCAAACTCTGTCAGTTGCCGACCACTCCATCTGGCCCATGGTTAAATCACTATCTAAACGTGGTATTCCAAATCCACCACTGGACACACCATCTGGACCGGCACTCAGCAGCACAGAAAAGGCTAACGCCCTAGCAGACGTTATGGAGAACGCTTTTCAGACTGTTGCTCCAGTCGCCTCATCGCCTGACCTAGACGGACCCATCGAACGGTACTATACAAAGCAATAAAACCACCTTTACCTGCTAGCGACTTGTGCACCTCTGCAGAACTTACGTTAATTCTTCGAGATCTCCGACCAAGGAAAGCCCCGGGCCCAGACGGAATTAACAAAACCGTTATCCATCAACTTCCTGCAGTTGCTCACTGCCGCCTACTTAGCATAATAAACGCCTCGTTGCGAGAATGCTACTTCCCACATCCATGGAAAACAGCACGAGTTGTAGCCATACCAAAACCAGGAAAACCGCCAAGAGATCCAGCAAGCTACCGACCTATTAGTCTTCTCAATGTCTGGGCCAAGGTTTACGAGAAGATCATTCGAACTCGCCTCCAGAGCCACGTGGACGAAAATTCTATCATACCAGACACTCAATATGGCTTTGTGAAGCAAGCATCAACTGTGCACCAACTGCTCAGATTATCCAATAAAATTACCCATGGGTTTAACTCCGGACATGGTACGGCAGCTGTCTTTCTTGATGTGGCTAAAGCCTTTGACACAGTCTGGCACGCCGGCCTCCTGTTCAAGCTGGAACAACTTAAATTTCCGCTGCACCTACAGCACCTAATAAGATCATTCCTAAAAGAGCGATCGTTCAAAGTTTCTTGGCTCGGAGCAGTCTCTACTACACGACCAATCAAAGCGGGTGTACCACAAGGATCTGTGTTAAGTCCACTCCTATTCAATATATACTCAGCGGACCTCCCTAAACTTCCTCCTGATGTGGATATCCATTTATTCGCGGACGATGATGCCCTGGCAGCTACTGCAAGATCTCCTACACTGACCGTAGCTTTACTCCAGGCAGGTCTCAACAAGATGGCAGCCTGGTATGCCAAGTGGCGAACTTCGATCAACCCATCCAAAACGAAAGCGGTTTATTTCACAAAGCGACGGAAGCCGCTACTGCCCTATCTGGAGCTAGCAGGAGTACAGATCCCTTGGTCAGCATCTGCCAACTACCTTGGTACGGAGATGGATGCGCGCCTTACCTGGTTAAACCACATTCAAAACATCCATCGCAAAGTCACTGGAAAAGCGGCAGCCCTACGTCCTCTACTTACTTCCCCGCAAATTGATTTATCTGACCGTCTGACCATCTACAAACAGATTCTCCGACCGGCCATCGCCTATGCATGCCCAGTGTGGTCTGGTGTGACACTCAGCAATCTTGATTCACTACAACGGCTACAGAATAGAATCTTGCGAATGGTGTCCTTCGCCCCGCGCGAAACTCCCATCCACCTTCTCCACGAAGACCTAGAAATGGAATCAATAGCCGAGCACCTCCGTGATGTCTCCCGAACATTCTACAACGACCTACCAGACAGAAGAAATCCGACCATCCAGGCGCAGACACAGTTTCTTCCGAGCCCAAACGACATATATATCAGACCTATATCAGCAATCAGAACACCTCTCACCATACCACCTCGTCATCTCAACCGAAAGCGGCCCCCGATGTTCCAAGGAGGTCTTCCACCGCCCGCCAAGAAGAGACGGGAATAACAAAACCGTTCCTACTGTAAACTTATTTTTGCCCCCACCCACATCATACTGTACAATTATCTGGCGGATGATCCGCTATTCCCCAAATTACCCCCCCCCCCCCTTCCCAATCATACAGTCTGGAAAAATCCACGACTCCGCGTTCTCATCATCAGGCACCCCCATCAAACCGTAATTTATGGCCATCAGAGGCCGGCATTTACATTGCCACTCACGGACAAAGCGTTCCGATGAGAAGAAGATAGATAGAGACATACAAACAAACAAAAAAAAAAACAAACAAACAAACAAAAAAACAAAAAAAAAAAACAAAACCAGTGACTATTTTTTCCGGCAGAGTCAAATGGAAACGCTCGCTTCGCTCGCTTAATTATTATTTAATATGTTTTTTAGTAAAATAAATAAATAAATTTTAAATTGTATTTAGAGTCTACCCACTCAGTTATATAACTGATTTTCAGTGGGGGACTTTAAATCAAAGCGACCAAGCCAACCCTGTAGGCCCCGACGCAATCGACAAGTGAGCGATAACCAACCAAAGATCGATACTTTTAATAGGAAATATAGCAATCAGTGGTATGGACAGTGCGAACACCCGCGAATCTACGCCAGAATCAACAAGGCCGATTCAGAACAACTCTGAATTTATTATGTGCTTCGTTGCTTGGACGGCTCCAAAGTCACCGTTTACCAACTCCTAAGACAAGAACTGATGGACTTAAGTCCAAATCGATTCCCGTTAAAGTCAGAAGTTTTTTAACTTCTGACTTTAACGGGAATCGAACCCTGGACCTTCTGCATTGGAAGCAGATACGCTAACCACAAGACCAACGAGCCACACAAGACCAATATGCGTTTATGTTTAAGAGGACTTAATCCCTTGCATTTGTATTAACGCATGAGGAAAAAAAAGAAAAACCTTCAGTCAGGTTTGCTGTCCCGACGGGATTTTAATCCGGGACCTCCCTAATCAGAGTCGCGCGCTTAGTGCTCGAGCCAACACTGTCGGTAGTGAATGAAATATGTGCAGCATAAATAAAAATTGAAAGTAACACGCGGATTGTATGGTTTTAACTGCATGTCATCGTCTTACACATATTATTTATTTACATTAATCTTTCGCAATCTTCGTTATTATCTCAAAACACACTGCCACATTCATCAGACTTTTTCATGTTTTAAAACACATATTGTGTTATGTGAATTTACAACGCGTTAATAATCAAACGTCACGCGGTGTAATGAAAATTCACTGTTTTGGCTTTTGGGAACAATTTAAATTACATTTACATCAAAGCTACAAGCATGCAAGCAATATATTATACTAAATATTCTTCAAATCTCTCTGTCGTGAGGAATTTTTTTTCACTGTCCACTTATGATCCACAATAGATGACAACTTGCAGCAGTTTACCGCCCATGGCGAGCCCGAAGCCGTCAGATCTCACAAAAATATCAAACTAGCTGTGAGGGTATAGGTTTTGTCTGGGTTATACGTTTAGTATTCTATTCTACTGAAGAGACGCGTGCCTTCAGACCTTTTGGTGTGCATGAATATGTAAAACAAGACACCAACGTGAAAATTCGGAAAATTTGGATTTGGTGTTTTGTAATGCAGGGCTCCACTTTTCGTTGGTTATAATAATTATTTCATTCGATGTTACTAGCACTTCATAAAATAAAATATACGGTTCAACTGGGGAGATGAGAGAAGGGGGAGGCTCGGACACTTAAGACCTCTGTAAAGAGAGAGAGATTAAATTATTGGTAAGCAGAGTTAGCAGTTTATCATCATTTTTCATACACAAAGCTTATAATTGTTATTTTGTATTTCATTTATTAAAGTACTTTTAGTTTAACAGTTCAACTATGATTAAGCTAGGTTACAACTTGGACGAACTAAAACTTAAGTATGCAAGTTAACCTTTACAAAATGTTTCGAAAGGTCCAGTCGTTCTTCATTCATATTAGTTATCCTTATTCCTTACCAAAACGTAAGAAGTTTATAGAAATACCATGTGTTTGTCATACTTACAGGGTTCGTTCATAAGATGCGAAATAACGCTTTGATATTTATAAAAATATCAGCAACAAAGATAACCAATAAAAATAATATTTACCCGTTCAGACCCCACGCACATTAATATGTAGTATGTACACTAGGAAGCTTCGCAAACGCTTTTTCAGGCGCGTTGTTGGATGAGCGTATGTTTTTAAACGAAAAAAAGTGTCTAGATTGCGTTTTCCATGAAAAATTATTTTTCAATTGCGCTCAAATTTTACACAAATATATAAATTCATAAAATTGAGGTTCTGTGAAAATATCATTACAATCGGATAAAGCAGTGTAGAGGTTATAGTCGAAGAAATTTTAAAAAACCTAAAAAAATCGTTAAAATTGCGATTTTCATGAGAAATAATTTTTCGATTGCGCTAAAAAAACGTGTCATTCTCAGTTCAGAGATTTCGAAGGCCTCCAGAAAATTTATCGCAATTGGAGTTTGGTTTAGTTAATCAGAGGAAACGACACAAAATACAAAAAAAGAAATAAAAAAACATTCCGGATTTTTTTCTCTAGTGTAGTGTAATGGAATCTTTGCCTTGCTCGCTTTACTCATCCAAAAAACTTATCTTCCAACTTTTGTAAGGGACTGTGTGGTTCATTCTTTAAATAAATCATGCATTGTTCCCTAAACGTGGGATATCCAAGTTCAGAGATTTCAAAGGTCCTTGAAAAGTCATGTCACAGACTATTTTCTCATGATATATTGTGCAAAAGTCAATGAAAAAAACATATTTACATGAGAAGTATGTCTTTGATTGTACCCAAAATTATATCTAGTTCAATGGTTTAAAATGATTACTGAAAATTCATCGATATCGCAGTGGCATTGTTTGGTAGAACGAAGAAAAAAGACAAAAAATACATTTAACCTAAAGCTCGTTCACTACGCTTATCCAAAATGTACTTACACTGAAAGTAGACTCATTGAGCGTTTGTATTGTTTTGCTGCCTTTTCATTTAAGCGTCACTGTATATATTTAGTAAGTCACTATGTAATTAAATCGTTGAAATAAAGAACCGAGAGCAATAAATAAATAAATAAATAAATAGGCTTAATAAATTGGATTTAGAGTCTACCCACTCAGTTATATAACTGATTTTCAGTGGGGGACAGTAAATCAAAGCGACTAAGCCTACCCTGTAGGCCCCGACGCAATCGACGAGTGAGCAATAACCAACCAAAGATCGATATTTTTAATAGGAAATATAGCAATCAGTGGTATGGACAGTGCGAACACCCGCGAATCAACGCCAGAATCAACAAGGCCGATTTAGAACAACTTTAATTTAATATGTGCTTCGTTGCTAGGACGGTTCCAAAGTCACCGTTTACAAAAAAACAAATATTTAAAACACTTTTAGTGGAAATAACTCTATTTATTATATAAAAAACGTTCGGAAATAGATTTAAACTTATTCCGTCCTCAGGTTTCTTGTGAGAAATCAAAAAAATCATATTATCAAAAATATATCAAAACAAACAAAGACAATAGCCAAGGTCGATAAATTAAACATTTCACACAGGAAGTTGACAAAACCAAGGTCATACAAACCAAAAAAGGTTATTTCTTAGTGTTTACTAAAGGAATCCACATAGGAGGAAAATAGGTACTCGGGCTGGCTTATAATGTGTCTTTAATGTTATCAAAAAGCTGCTCTTTCAATTTCCTTTTTTTCCAACATGGTCCTTAAGTTAACGCCTGGATTGTAGAAAGTCGAATTTATGAAACCTTGTACCAGCATGTTCTACTAGTTTTGATGACATAAGATAACAGCCATTGACTTCTCAATGTTTTTTCATGCTCATTAACTCGAACATGCATAGGGCGTCGGTTTTCCTATGTATACAGCATCACAGTTTCCGCAAGGAATCTCATAAACACAACCTTGTTCATTTGGACTTCATTTAACAGGTCTAGTTTTTTCAAAGGCTTCTAATGAGTATTAACTGATTTGAAAGATGTTGAATCTGAATTTTTGATCCAATACGCCAAATAGATTCTGAAAGACCTTTATGATAGGGAATATGAGCATAAGCTTTAGGCTGAACACATTCTTTCTTGATTTTTGGTTTACGTTGATGATGTCTCTAGGATACCCATTATTCACAAGAGATGTTTGGATAAATAAATAAAATAAATAAATTGATTTAGAGTCTATCACTCAGTTATATAACAGATTTTCAGTGGAGGACCTTTAAATCAAGCGACTAAGCCAACCTTGCAGGCCTCGACGCAATCGAACGAACGGAGAGCGATAACCAAACCAAAGATCGATTTTTTATTAGGAAATAAAGCAATCAGTGGTATGGACAGTGAACAACACCCGCGAAATCAACGCCAGAATCAACAAGGCCGATTCAGAACAACTTGAATTTACTATGTGCTTCGTTGCTAGGACGGCTCCAAAGTCACCGTTTACAAACTCCTAAGACACGAAGTGATGGACTTAAGTCCAAATCAGAAGTTAAAAAACTACTGACTTTAGCGGGAATTGAACCCTGGACCTTCTGCATTGGAAGCAGATACGCTAACAACAAGACCAACGAGCCACACAATTTACTTCCTCGTCAAAGGACTCTTTACTAGAGCATAAATTTTGGGCTCTGTGAATCAAACCCAATGCAATACCAGTCTTGATGTTGTCAGGATGGTTTGACTCAAAATTCGGATATCTTCCCGAGAAAGTGGGTTTTCTATAGACCTTCATCGTTAGATCATTGTCGGATTTTCTTAGAAGGATATCCAAAAACGGAAGTTCACCATCTTTTTCTACTTCGCAAACGCTTTTTCAGACGCGTTGTTGGATGAGCGTAATTGGTGCGTCATATGTTATGCAGATTTTCTGTTGTTTTGTGAAAAAATCGTTACAATCGGGTAAAGCATGTAGGTGTTTTATGTCTAAGAAATTTGTTTTAAGCAAAAATAAGTGTAAAATTGCGATTTTCATGAGAAATAAATTTTCGATAAATTTCACACGAATATATTAATTCATAAAATTAAGGTTCTGTTAAAAATCATACAAACGGATAAAGCATGTAGGTTTTATAAGTCCAAGAAATCTTTTTGAAACAAAAAAATACGTAAAATTGCGATTTTCATAAGATATAATTTTTCGATTGCGCTCAAATTTTACATGAATATATTATTAATTCATAAAATTAAGGTTCTGTGAAAAATAATTACAATCTAATAAAGCACGTAAGTGTTATAAGTCAAAGAATTGTTTTAAGATTTTTTTTAAATCCAAAAATATCGTAAAATTGCGATTTTCATAAGAAATAATTTTTAGATTGCGATCAAAAACGTGGTAGTTCTAAGTTCAAATATTTCGAAGGCCTCCAGAAAATTTCATCGTAATTGGAGTATCGGTTTAGCCGGAATCGTGTTAACAAACAGCCAAAAAAAAGAAAAATAACATTCCGGATTTTTTTCTCCAGTGTAGTGAAATGGAATCTTCGCTTCGCTCGCTACGCCCATCCAATGAAATTGCAAACAAAATAATTTTTGCAATATAGCTTCTGAAAATTAAATGGTTAAATTTCATTCCATATAAATCCATTGTACGTATATCTCATTATATATCTGAGCAAAGAACATTTTAAAAAAAGTTTTTTTTTACTCTCACACCATTTTTCTTTTCTTTTGTTTCCCTCCCTCTTTCATACGCTCATAATATGCTCACTCACAAACACGAGCGCATAATTAAACGTTTGATTCGATTCACTCAACGATTAAACATTTGTGTTAAATAGGTGTTTTTTACTTTCAGTCTATTATGATGAATAATTCGGAAAAAGCACTGTCAATACTGTATCCAGAATAAAATACGTGCTTTCAAGGCACATTCTTATTCTTATCTGTCAATTGCATTAAATCACAAAGCTTCGATTCATTTCCCCCATCAAGTAAAATACGTCTCGTTAGAAATTGGAATAAATTTTTTTAAATAAGGTTTTCAAGATGACAAACAATTGTTTATACATATAGATATTGTTAAAAGTTGACTTGCACAAAGCTGAATACGTTAAAATCCATCCTTGCAATACCAAATTAAAAAAATCCGGTAATAATCACACTTGGATTTCGCGCTGTAGAGAGTCAATGCGAAGAGCTCACATTGGTTCGTGCGCCGCCGGGCAGCGCGTGTCAGCCTATCATACGGCCCGGTCTGACTTCTTCTGGTGGGATTACAAAATGTAATCTTCCCGTGTGTTGATAGTAACTATGCAACTATAGTTTATATTATTTTTACCTTGATTTCCAGCATTCACCATGAAGGCACCTAATGAGTTATCAGGATAAAATTTGGCATGATGGTACATACTAATATGAAAAATAATTTACCAAGAGGCAAAACGATATTTCCACCCCTAACATCCCTCAATCATCCCCTAAAATTGGAATAATCATAGCTCTAACCCAAAATTGAATTTTATTCAAATTAGTAAGTTAGTTTTTAATGTGTTTTAACTCAATCGGCCTATTCTCATTTCCATAACCATAATTTTTCAACCCCCATCCCTAATAGTTTATATTATTTTTACCTTGATTTCCAGCATTCACCATAAAGGCACCTAATGAGTTATCAGCATGAAATTTGGCATGATGGTAGGCCTACATACTAATATGAAAAATAATTCGCCAAGAGGCAAGCGATATTCCATCCCCAACACCCCCTAAATCATCCCCTCAAATTAGAATACATAATTCATATCTGTAACCCAAAATTGAATTTTTATTCAAATAAGTAAAAAATGATTTAATGTGTTTTAACCCAATCGGCCTACTCTCATTTCCTAAACCACATTTTTCAACCCCCAACCCTAATAGTTTATGTTATTTTACCTTGATTTCAGCATTCACCATGAAGACACCAAATGAGTTATCAGCATGAAATTTAGCATGCTTGTACATAATAATATGAAACATAATCCGCCAGGAGGCAAGCGATATTTCCCCCCTACTGTTCCCTACCACCCTTAACTTTGGGAAAAACTTATTTAATACAATCTTAATATTTTAATTGCTGATTAAAATATGCGTCAGTGTGTTATAGTCCGGTCAACAAATTCATTCACACAAAAACCCAAGACGACATTAACCATAGGAATTAATAAAAACATTTTATATTGCCAACTACAGATTGTAAACAAAACCAAAAGATGGTAGCTTTTATTTCTAGACAATCTGTTTTAAAAGGCACTGTATCCACCTTTACACGTATTTCACGTATTTCATGCCTTGATATGAAACAAACAACAAAAAGATGTGATATCCCCCCAAAATACAAAAATTTGTAAAAAAAACGGCAGCCAAGCTCTCCTTCCAAAGTCTTCGGCTGTGAATGCTGTGAGATATAGAAGTTGAGCCAAGCATTTCATTCTTTCTCCCTAGTTTCGCATTGAAAAGAAGCAAGATCATTTCGCCTGTTGACGAGCGCCAAGCCAACCATTTTCGTGGTAAAAAAAGTAAAAATTTTAATCCCAAAATCATAAAAAAATTACTTGGCTATTGATTTTGGTACAAGGACTCTAAAAAAGTCAATGGCCAAGTAATTTTTTTATAATTTTGAGTTTAAAATTTTTACTTTTTTACCACGAAAATGGTTGGCTTGGCGCTCGTCAACAGGCGAAATGATCTTGCTTCTTTTCAATGCGAAACTAGGGAGAAAGAATGAAATACTTGGCTCAACTTCTACATCTCACAGCATTCACTGCCAAAGACTTTGGAAGGAGAGCTTGGCTGCCATTTTTTTTTTACAATTTTTTGTATTTTGGGGGGTCATCTTTACAACAATGTTTATCATTAATTTCATACTGTTGCTGTTATATATTTTCTCAGGTTATTTATTTTTGGACGAGTGTAGCAAGCGAAGCGAAGATTCCATTTCACTATACTGGAGAAAAATATCCGGAATGTTTTTTTTTTCTTTTTCTTCTTTTTCTTCTTTTTGTCTGTTTGTTAACACGATTCCGGCTAAACCGATACTCTAATTGCAATGAAATTTTCTGGGGGCCTTCGAAATCTTTGAACTTAGAACTGCCACGTTTTTGAGCGCAACCAAAAATTTTTTTCTCATAAAAATCACAATTTTACGTTTTTTTTTATTTTTAACAAAATTCTTCGACTTATAACACCTACATGCTTTATCCGATTGTAATGATTTTTTAACAGAACCTTTATTTTATTAATTTATATACTCGTGTGAAATTTGAGCGTAATCCAAAATTATTTCTCATGACAATCGCAGTTTTACGATTTTTTTTGTTAAAAAAAATTACGCTCATCCAACAACGCGCCTGAAAAAGCGTTGACGAAGCTTCCTAGTTGTAAACATATACTTTTGTTTTGATTAGTACGCTGGATCCCCGTGGTCATCCATACTTATTGGCCAGCTGTCAATAAAGATTGAGTTTAATACTATAGACAATGCACTCACACTCACACGTGAAACATATAATAACTAGGAAAATGGGTAAGTCCCGCCGCGTTGTTGGATGAGCGTAATTGGTGCATTGAGCTGCCATGTGTTATGCGGATTTTCTGTTGTTCTGTGAAAAAATCATTACTAAGTTGAAGATTTTTTTTAAATTAAATAAAAAATTAGATCTTTTTTTAAAAAATTAATCGTGATTTTAAAAAAGAAAAAAAATCGTATTATTGAAAATTTCACACACACAAGAACACAAGAAATAATTATTTGATTGCACACTAATTTTACACGAATATATTTATTCATAAAATTAAGGTTCTGTGAAAAAATCATTACAATAGGATAAAGCATGTAGGTGTTATAAGTCAAAGAATTGTTTTCAAAAAGAAAAAAAAAGAAAAATTTTGATTTTCATGAGAAATAGTTTTTTGATTGCGCTCAAATTTCACACGAATACCTAAATTCATAAAATTAAGGTTCTGTGAAAAAATTATTAAAATCGGATAAAGCATGTAGGGGTTATAAGCTGAAGAAATTTTTTTAAATCGTAAAAAATCGTAAAATTGCGATTTTAATGAGAAATAATTTTTCGATTGCGCTCAAAAACGTGGCAGTTCTTGGTTCAGAGATTTTGAAGGCCTCCATAAAATTTCATCGCAATTGGAGTATCGGCTTAGCCGGAATCGTGCCAACAGACACACAATAATACAAACAGAAAGAGAGAAAAAAAAAACTTTCGGATTTTTTTCTCCAGTGTAGTGAAATGGAATCTTCGCTTCGCTCGCTACGCTCATCTAATTATATGCAAGCAGTTGGGATACTACGCTTCTAATAATTTCTGAACTTTATAATATTTTGATTTGCATCTTTTTATTTTCCTATGTAAATTGAGACTTGAGTTATATTATAGCACACGGCCTTTAGATACCCTTTTGTTGATAAATAATATAACCCATAAATCACAAAAAAAATTGTAGAAATTCAGCCAAACCTTACACAATCAAAAGTATTGGGATCTACCAAGCTTATGTACTATTCTACATTTGCGCACTCTTAGTACATAAATTCACTTTGCCCAGTGACTGCATCCTTGCAAAGACTGGCAACATTTCATTTCAACTATTGTTTGAAATGTAAAAGCTCGTGCGCATTAATTTTGCAAGCTTTGCAAGGTTGCAGTCACTAATGGCGTTGCGAAATAATGTACTAAGAGTGCGAAAATGTTTAAAACTTTAAAAGGGTTTTTAATATTGGCCCTTTTTATATCTCAATACTTATGATTGTTTACGGTTTGGCTCGATTTTCCCAATTTTTTTGTTATTTGTGGAATCTTTTTTAAGTTTCATTACAAAATTATTTGTAAAAATAGAATAATTTTATTAAAGCAGTATTAATTGCTATGGTATTACAATCAATGGTATTACCAATGCAAAATATCTAGTTGCCTTAAAGGAATTGTCTTGGTTTGCATAACAAGCTCCTCAGAAGGTGCCTTGATTCAATTCAAGAACAATACAACAGAATCCAGGTCGCTGAGACTTATGGAACTCAAATAATCGCGCTTTTACTAAAGCCCTGCACAGCGCGTAGGCCGCCTATGGTGACGTCACTGCAGGGCTACCTGCTAGGCTGGCTCCAGCCGAGGAAGGCGTCGCTCAAGCTCGCTGCCGTAAGCGGCCGCTTATGGCGAATTTCCTAGGGGTGGCATTGCCGCCCTGACACTTCTTTAACTGATTTTACATGTTGAAAGAACAAGATAAATATCACTGTTTCTGAATACTAACTAAATTTAGGTTTTTATAGTATAACAAAAATGTAACATTCAACACTTTACCAAACATTGACGTTTCACATGAATCTGTACTCCCGTATTGTCAATTCTCGAACGCAAAAGGTGGCCAAAAGACTCATTCAGATTATGGAAGTTCAGATTTCACATTTTCGATGGTTTATATTGTTTGATTTTCTCAATTTCATTAATCGGTAAACACTGCCGTACGTAGGTGTAATTGATTTACCCCGCAGAGATGGATTTTATAATTTCTGGATTGATTTCCATAATATTGTTTGACTTAAGTTAATCATTACGAGAGTAATACTATTCTTCCCGAAACTAGTGCCGAGTGGGGAGTATAGCTACCACTCTCCGCCCTTGTGTCGTTTTATCTGTCCAGCAGTGGCGTAGGAACCGGGGGGGTGGGGGGTAACATTTAACTTTACGTTCATTTAAAAAGTTTTTAGATCCGAGTGCAGGAAGTTTAGTTTTAGTTTTTTAGGTATAAATTTAAGTTATTTCAAAAAGTCTTTATTATTGTGCAAAACTTACTTTTGTACACATGATGGTTTAGTTATAGGCAATCAATAATTGACATTTTTTACGTCCAAACTCAACTTAGTGTATATCAGTCATAAACAAAACTGAAATCCCTTGACTTGCCATTTTTTTTCAGTTAAAACATGACGAAATAACTGTAGTATGGTGTAATTTATTTTTTCAAATATCGTTTACCTATAAATAATTTTTGGATGACACTACTAGGCACTGGGGGTGGCCAAACGTAATCTCGCTTACGTTGGCCCTGAGCACAGATATGTAACTATTCACACGCGAGTCACAGTTTGAGTTATAAAACACGAAATAGTAGTTTTGAATGTTAATATGTAATTATTACAAGTTATAACTTGCAACTACTCAGGCTAACACAAAGTTAAACATTGCCACTAAAAACTCGCTCAAAATGTCGAATTAAAACACTAGTGCTAATAACTAAAATCACCTAACAGAAACGATGATCAGCGCTAGTATAAATATAAATATAAAACACGTATGATATGAAACTACAATTCTAATTTACAAAACTAAACGGCAAACTAAAGAGTTCGAACGTCCGACCTACACACTGAATAGCTCGCTCCGTAGCAGGTAGCAAGAGAGAGGACCGTGCCCAGCACTGACGTCAAAACTATTTCGCGCGGGTTGAAAAGAAAGCCCCATACGACCCACACCACCCTCAATAGGAATTTTTTGCAAATACATTCTTTTCTTATATAATGTTAAGAGTTATTTAAAAGACACTTGTTGGAAACCCGGACAATGCCTTTAAGACTTAATTTTTTTAACCATCGTTGGTGATCATTGTCAAGTTTCTAGCTACTTGTTGATAATGCATGTAAAAGGCTTATATTAAAACCTTCGTTTCGATTCCTTCCAGACAACTTTTTCAACCTTTTCTTTATTTTTCTTTCTCTTGCTTCACATGCAAATTTTAAATATTGTATATATCCACCAGTTTGGTCAGAACCATTGGCCAATTGAAATTCAAAAATTAAGATTTTGAGCATTTTTCCAACCTTTTTTCACCCCAAATCAAAGATTTTTTTGGGGGAGGCTAATGCATAGAAGAAAATGCGTTCTTGTTTTAAATTCTATATTTTACTGGAGCAAAGCGCCCATGTAAGCTTCACTTATTTGTCCATTCGTCCGTCCATCTTATCAGTCTGCAGTCTCTGTGTATGACGATAAAAACCGAACAAAAGCTCGAATTGACATAATATGTGATTATTTGTTGTCATTATCCTTCAACAAGGACGATACAATGTTTTTGGTGACCCTGGGGTCAGGCGGTGGCGCTAGAGTCCCCCAATCAGACTTTTCATTACCCGGCACCTTCACCAACAGCAAGATTTTAACAATGGAAAGGATACGTATTATTTCTGTTTTGTATACTTCTTTGACGATATGTTGACGATGCTCGTGTTAGTTCAGTTTTAGTTTCTCCTTTTTCTCCCTTAGCTAAGATGCATTCTTGTGATGACTTTTTGAGGAAACTTACTGTTCAATTTGTCTGATTATGCGTGATTATGTGTGTGTTGGCCTATTGGGGGGGGGGGGGGGGGGGGGGGGCTCCAAGATTTGTTTATTGTGGTGTTAGAAGTTTTCGTATTTTACTGCTGTGTATCGTTTTTTGGTCATGATATAGGACTGAATCAAGAATAATATCAGAAAATGTGTATAAGATTTCATTTGAAGTTTTAAGCATTTCGAGAAAAAGTAATTCATTCAGATACGGTTAGTTATCAAACAACATTGTGAATACATAATCATACGTTCACTCAATTACTTAACAACACTGCCTTCCGTTGGTGCTGATCGACTATCAAAGTGTTTTTAGAAATTATTACCTTATTTTTCGATTTTTAAATGTGGTTTGGTTTGGTTTTTGTTTGTGTAATGATGAGTGTTCGACCCCACTTTAACCCTCGGTCACGTATGGTGAATTCAAGAATACGCCACTGAAAAGGATAACGGGAATGAAAAATAAAACGTTCTTTGTGAATTTATAATTGCAGCTTACCATTTTTCTGAACGCTTTTAGTTTGTAAGAGATTGTTTATGCCAACCAGTTGGCCGTTGAACAGTTTCTATTTTGCCCATTCTGAATTGGTCACTTGATCGTAGCTGACAATATGAGAATTTAACGTTCATGCTCTCTATTTCCGCATTAATGTTCTGCATTTTGCATGAAAAATCGAATTTGTTGTCCTGTCTCCCAGAGTAATCGATCAAATAGAATATTATGCAAACAACGTGAATTATTTGTATTACTAGTTTTGATTTCCTCATTGTCTGTTCTGCATTCAGCAGACATTGTGCCGTCAGTATATATCGACGACTAAATTGTGTACACAATAACATTCCAGGATGCCGTTTGTGTTTTGAGAGTTAAATAACTAATCTTAACAAAATGTAGGCATACGCCAGTAGCGTGACATAAAATTCAAAACAAAGACAGTGTAATTTTAGTTTTGGAAAATTATTATAATAGTTAATTCCCTGTCTTGAGTACACCTGCGGACGGAAGTAAATTAAAGATTGCACTTACAATGTATCTATCCCAAACGTTTAGCTTTAGAGCAATTCAAATATTTTTCTGAGGAAAGGTGGGCTGTAAGGATTTGTGTGGTCGAACTTAATGTTCTTTTTTTTATTTATTTCATTTATTTATTATGTTTAAGTCTATCCTATTCAGTTAAAAAACTGATTTACAAAGGAGGACAACCTAAAGTTTTTCCTGCAATGTGCTGATAACGAAGCTTTTCTCCCAATTTTAGGTACTTCCTCACCCATGGTCACTTTTTAAACGACGAATTGAAAATAACGTACACACTAATTTCCACAAGCTTTCTTCGGTTGAAGACAGATTGCGTTCAACCAATTGTAATACCATTACATCACTAGTTTATTGCAATCAGAATGAACAGAGTTATCGAGTTCTTTAAAATTTTAATTTACGTATTCTTGGAAATTGCATTATCTAATGCATCAATCTTTGTTGATATCAAGTCCCTCGACTATTTTAGTAATTAGAATGGTCGGAAGAGGAGGGGGTCGGGGGAGATGGGGGTAATGTTTTATCCGGAAAAGACATGTTTTGTTTATCTATTATATATTTTACCAGATGCCGGGTTTATCGCTGTTCATTTCACTCAACTAAACTACCTAAAATCGATTCCGTAACATCATGCTTCTATAAAATATGTATTCAGAAGCAAAAGAAGAAACTATTACCTAAATAGATAGTAATATTATGTTAATTATAGAAGATTTCACAAGTGAACGTGTTCGTTGTCACCTGCACATGAACCTGTTTTCGGTATATGCGACACTTCCTCAACCACATATACAAGCCATCATGATAATTTATGATACTTTATACTCTAAACATGTAATTTTTTAATTGTATTATTATATTTCTTGTATTTGTATTTAAATTTTAAACCTCATTTTTAATTGTTATTAATTAATGAATGTAATATTTTCATTTTTCAATTCAAAATTTATGCATCCCTTTTAATCGCTTAATCTTGTTCAGTTTTCAAGTTTTAAGCGTGATGTAAGTACTTGGCTTCAAATATTGTCTATGGCTTTCAGCCTTAAAACAAACAAAAACAAATAGAAGGTTGCATGCATTATGGCTCCATACTAGGAAAACGCCAAAGTCGTTGTTAGACGAGTGAGCGAGTCATGTGTTGAGTACCCGGGAACATTTGCATTTAAGTTTTTTGTTGTTGTTTCTTTTTTTAATTTTTAAATTGTTTGTCCCGGAAATTTCATGAATCTTTATATTTTATTTGTCAATGAACAAATTAAACAATTCATGTTTAGTATGGAGAAAAATTTAAAATAAATTCAAATTTTCAAATTTAATGTCTTTTATTTTTGATACACAATTTTGGATTTATTCACATTTAAAAATTTCCCAGAATTCTTCAAAATTCTAAAAAAAAAACTATGAAAATCTTGAAAATCTTTAATAAACACACAAAATTATTTTTTTGGGTTATTATTTCCTAGCGTTGATAAGTAAAATTCAGATGTGAAGGGGTCTTAAGAGGACTTAATCCCCAGCAATCGCATTACCAACTGATCAAATCCTAGGAAAAAACCTTCAGTCAGGGTTGCCGGTCTCGACGCAACTTGAAACCGCTTAGCTTAGAAGGTCGACGTTTCTTTGCATTTTTTAAAATTTATTAACGATTGTCAATCATAGGTTGTGTAGTGTATCGACCAATTAGTGGGTTCTCTTATCATGATATTTGTGGGTCCCGTGTGCAATTTTGTGATAAGAGTATTGAAAGTGGTATCATTTTTTTCCTTGTGAAGTACTGATTCAGAAAAGTGATGGTGGGGATCTAAGACACGCGACTGGAAGGGGTTAGGGGTGGGGGTTAAAATGTTAAAATTTTGTAAATGTAATCAAATATTTTTCTCATTTTTTCTACAATTCTAAATTGTTTTATTTATTTTTAGCATTTTAACACTATATTTAACTTATATATTTCAATAAATCATTAAATTGACCGCCATATTGGATTCAAAATGGCGGAAATAATTATTTCTTAAAATTCCGCACATAGTCGTGTGGGATATCAGATTAAAGGTATTTAACGTCACAATATGGATAAGAGAACTAATTCATGGTCATGGTTGTCACTAAAAATACCAGACCTTGATTTGACTTGTAGACCAGTGTCTTACCGATTTCTTCAAATAATACATTAATTTTATGTTGCCATTGCCAATATTTTAGTTATATTTTACTGCAGAGTACAAAATATGTATGACATGGCATTATGATAAAGTAAAATTACATCCAACACAATATAAGTTCAATAGATATTAATATATATTTTACACATAAAATGGAACAAACAAACTTTTGATTATAATTATTCTTCTCGCAGTTACAGTTCCTCATCGTCCTCTTCGTCATCTGTTTCATTATAACTTTGTTCATCCATATCTCTCACATTTTCTCACCTTTCCATGCCAGCTGAACATGAACATATTTCGGTACTCGCAAGTCTATTCATTACATACTTGCAGGGTGGTAAACATTTTAATTTACCACAAGAACACCGTACTATATTCAACAGTTCTTCGGGCTCGTAAGGGAGGTCATACATTACTGGCTCATACGATTAATCATCATCTTGTCCATCCAAAGTCTGTTACTGGTGGTATACGAGGGTTTGCACATGCGATTGCTCGATAATGAGCTCTTCTGATAGCTGGGCGTAGTGCAGCTTGAGTCGGTGGCATACTTATGCCTTCTACTTGCGTTTTCTTAAAAACCACCATTGTAACTCTCTTAGAGTATTTATTTTGGGCACTTGCAAGTACACAGACAGTATGTATTCTTCAAGGATTCGATATGTATCTTCTCCAATATTGGTTTCTGTTCCACCTAGTGATGCAATGGCTTCCAGGACATTGTCATCAGCATCTACAAACCTGTTCCAGAAACTGGTCTTAGATTTACCAGAAAATGAATCAGTAATGTCAGCTCCAGAAAGAGAATGCATTCCGAGTAAAGCAACACTCGTTTTTGTCCCAATACTTCAGAAATTTTTCGTAATGAAATTTGGCGTGGTTTAACCCCTGTTAAAACCTAATAAGAATCTTTTGGGAGTTGTGAATATCGATGTGTAGCCAACACTAGAACGTCAGTGTCAGGAGTGATAATAGTCAAGAACTGAGCCCCTCTTTCGGTTGCATGAAGTGCATGGAGAATGATTTTCGTGTCGGCCTCATCTTGAGATGTGCTTAAGTTGTCGACAAGAAGTTTAGTGGCTTTTGCAATGTTGCAGTAAGAAACACCACATTTTCATCCAAGTCTGTAACCACTTTTAATAAAATTTTTACTCAAAAATTCTGTAATTGAATCTTTATTTTTGATATAGGACATAAGTTTGTTTAGAGGGACCGATTTTATTATTGTGTGAGGTTCTATTTTGTATTGAATGGGGGGCTTTCCCAGCTGCCGTTTGTTTCTTGTGATTTTTTTTTAGCGATTTCTCAACATACGTATCAAATACAACATGGACCTCTGAGAAACTCCCATACTTTGAAAAGACTTTCTTACAAAACTGATCTGCCAAATCTGAAATTGTCCTGGTGTCCTTTGCAAGCTTTAATGCGTGTATTTCTGCCATTCCATCTACAATCCCAACTGATATTTCAGAGTTGGGATTATCATTTGGATTACTAGATTCTGTATCGTCAGCTTGCAGTTCTTTGGATGCGTGGTCTTCCAAATGATGCGTTATCTCTCACTTTTGAATGAACGTGGTTCATGGTCCATTCATTTCCAAACATACTGCATGGAACAGCAGATAGCTTGTATTTACCGATATATTCTTTTAGATTTATTTTTCGCAGAGAATGGCATAGAACAACAAGACGATTGAAAAGATTCCTGTCTTTTTTTAATTGAACAACACCCTGTTTGGTATTTACTTTTACTTTCTTTAACATAGTCTTACACAGTCTCAACTTGTTTTGTGGAACTGTATCCCACAAATTAACAGTAATCAATGATACGTTCACGAACAAATTTCTGATAGTGCGCTAGACCAAGGTCAGGCACTTCATGCAACCGAAGGAGGGACTCAGTCCTTGACTATCTTCACTCCGGACACTGACGTTCTAGTGGTGGCTATACACATCGATATTCACAACTCCAAAAACATTCTTATCTGGTTTTAACAGAGGTTAAACCACGTCGAATTTCATTACGAAAAATTTCTGAATGCAATGGGACAAAAAAGAGTTGCTGCTTCACTCGAAATGCATTCTCTTTCTGGAGCTGACATTACTGATTCATTTTCTGGTAAATCTAAGACCAGTTTCTGGAACAGGTTTGTAGAGACTGATGACAATGTCCTGGAAGCCCTTGCATCACTAGGCGGAATAAAAACAATTATTGAAGAAGAAACGTATCGAGTCCTTGAAGAATACATATGCTCTGTGTACTTGCGAGTGCCCCAAATAAATACTATAAGTGAGTAACGATGGTGTTTTGTTGTTTGTTTTTTGTTTTGTTTTTTACGAAAAAGCAAGTATAAGGCATAAGTATGCCACCGACTCAAGCTGCACTACGCCCAGCTATCAGAAGAGCTCATTATCAAGCATTGATTTGGTAGCAATCGCATGTTGCAAACCCTCGTATACCACCAGTAACAGACTTTGGATGGACTATAGATGATGATAAATCGTATGAGCCAGTAATGTGTGACATCCCTTGCGGGCCTGAAGAACTGTTGAATTTAGTACAATGTTCTTGTTCTAAATCAAAATGTATTGAAATATAATGAAAAAATATATTGAACTTCAGTTTTGTTGGATGTCATTTTACTTTATCATAATGCCATGTCATACATTTGTACTCTGCAGTAAAAAAATAACTAAAATATTGGCAATGGCAGCATAAAATTAATGTATATTTTGAAGAAATCGGTAGGACACTTGTCTACAAGTCAAATCAAGGTCGATATTGGTACTTTTAGTGATAACCATGACCATGAAACAGTTCTCTTATCCATATTGTGACATTAAATACCTTTAATCTGATATCCCACACGACTATGTGCGGAATTTTAAGAAATAATTATTTGCATAACCTTAATTTTATGAATTAACATATTCGTGTGAAATTTGAGCACAATCGAATAATTATTTCTTATGAAAATCGAAAATTTACGATTTTTTTTTTTTTTAAATTACGATTAACTAAAAAAATTAAAGATTAGTTTATTTTTTTATTTAATTTAAATTTATTTTAAAAAAAATCTTCAACTGAAATGATTTTTTCACAGAACAACAGAAAATCCACATAACACATGGTAGCTCAATGAATTACGCTCATCCAACAACGCGGCGGGACTTAAGCGTTTTCCTAGTATACACAGGAAACACACAGGTACAACAAATGTACAACAAGGCTAAGACAACCGCTGATAAAATATTCAATTAGAATACTAGGAAAACGCTTAAGTCCCGCCGCGTTGATGGATGAGCGTTTTTGTAAGTTTTTAGTTTTTGTAGGACCACTTTTCCTTTGCAAGTGCTTTTTGAATGCATTGTAGGTGATTGTTGTCAAGTTTCTATTGTAACTTGTTAATTGTTATTATAAACCTAAAAAAACTCATATTAAAACCTTTATTTCTATGGATTCTGTCTAATTTTTTCAACTTTTTCTTTCAAAAAGCAATACATCACCATTACCTTAATGTCCATGTGAAATATGAACGTTGTAGCCCCACCCGTTTGGTCAGAATCGGCCCAAATGTCACGAAAATATCGCACTAAAAATCGAAAAAAAATCGTAAAAGTACGATATTCATGAGAAATATTTCTTCGATTGTACCCAAAAACGTGGCAGGTCTAAGTTCAGAGATTTCGAAGGTCTCCAGAAAATTTAATCACAATTGGAGTATCGGTTTAGCCGGAATCGTGTTAACAAACACACAAAAATACAAACAGAAAAAACAAGAAAAACGAAAAAATATCGTAAAATTGCGATTTTCATGAGAAATAATTTTTCGATTGCGCTTAAAAAGGTGGCAGTTCTAAGTTCAAAGATTTTAAAGGTCTCCAGAATATTTTATCGCAATTGGAGTATCGGTTTAGCCGGAAACGTGTTAACAAACACACAAAAATACAAACAGAAACAAAAAAGAAAAACGAAAAAGATCGTAAAATTGCGATTTTCAAGAGAAATAATTTTTTGATCAATTTTTCCTACGGCTCAGTTCTAAGTTCAGAGATTTCGAAGGTCTCTTGAAAATTTCATCCCAATTGGAGTATCGGTGTAGCTGGAATCGTGTTAACAGACACAAAAATACAGGAAAAAAAAAGAAAAAAAACATTCCGGATTTTTTCTCCAGTGTAGTGAAATGGAATCTTCGCTTCGCTCGCTACGCTCATCCAATTAATAAAGTTAAATGAAATTAACTAAACCAATAAATAGATATAAGGAAAATAAAAATTAAGCAGAAAACAGAAAACACTTGCATATTATAATTTATTGGATGAGCAAAGCAAAGACTTTAATTTCACTGACCCCCAAAAAATTTAGCTCAGGTGTTTTTTTTTGTTTTGTCTGTTTGTTAGTTAACTCTCTACCAGGCAAACGGCATATGCGATCTTGATGAAAATTTGAGGGGACCTTCGAAATCTCTGAACCTAGAGGTGTATTGTTTTTGGATACAATCGAAGAAATATTTCTTAAAAAAAAAAAAAAAATGAAAAAAGTTTGCCCCGACTGGGGTTCGAACCCAGAACCTCCGGCTTAACGTGCCATAGCTTTACCAATTAAGCTAAGGTTTGTTCTGTGGTACCGGTAGCTTAATTGGTAAAGCTATGGCACGTTAAGCCGGAGGTTCTGGGTTCGAACCCCAGTCGGGGCAAACTTTTTCGACAACTGCTATGAATCAATAACTATGTCCTTAAAGCGGGCTTATGCTTAAAAACCTAAGATTCATACTACCCAACTCATGGGAGATGAGACGAGATTGGATTTATCCATGCAATCTTTTAGATTTGACAGCTACATTGCAGTCTTCTGTTGGATTTATGTCATGAAAGTCAACAGTCACAAACAAATAGCAGTTTCGTAAAAGTTTGTTCTGTGGTCCCGGTAGCTTATTGGTAAAGCTATGGCATGTTAAACCGGAGGTTCTGGGTTCGAACCCCAGTCGGGGCAAACTTTTTCGACAACTGCTATGAATCAATAACTATGTCCTTAAAGCGGGCTTATGCTTAAAAACCTAAGATTCATACTACCCAACTCATGGGAGATAAGACGTGATTGGATTTATCCATGCAATCTTTCAGATTTGACAGCTACATTGCAGTCTTCTGTTGGATTTATGTCATGAAAGTCAACAGTCACAAACAAATAGCAGTTTCGTAAAGGTGCGAGCGAAGCGAAGATTCCATTTCACTACACTGGAGAAAAAAATCCAGAATGTTTTTTTTCTTTCTTTTTTTCTTTCTTTCTTTTTTTCTTTTGTATTTTTGTGTGTTTGTCCGCACGATTCCGGCTAAACCGGTACTCAAATTGCGATGAAATTTTATGGAGGCCTTCGAAATCTCTGAACTTAGAACTGCCACGTTTTTGAGCGCAATCCAAAAATTATTTCTTATTACTAGGAAAACGCTTAAGTCCCGCCGCGTTGATGGATGAGCTTTTTAAAGTTTTTAGTTTGCGAGGGATATAGTTACTTTTGCAAGTGCTTTGTTTTGCTACCTACGCATTGTAAGTGATTGTTGTCAAATTTCTTTTGTTACCTGTCAATTGGTATTATTTACCGTAAAAACTTATATTAAAAGCTTTATTTCTATGGATTCTGGCTAACTTTTTCAACTGATTCTTTTAAAAGGTACTACATCACCATAACCTTAATGTCCATGTATAATATGAACGTTGAAGGCCCACCCGTTTGGTCAGAATTGGCCCAAATGGCACGAAAATATCGCACTAAAAGTCAAAAAACTTATATTAAAAGCTTTATTTCTATAGATTCTGACTAACTTTTCCAACTTTTTTCTTTCAGAAAGCAATACATCACCATTACCTTAATGTCCATGTGAAATATGAACGTTGTAGCCTCACCCGTTTGGTCAGAATTGACCCAAATGGCACGAAAATATCGCACAAAAAGTCAAAAAACTTATATTAAAAGCTTTATTTCTATAGATTCTGGCTAACTTTTTCAACTTTTTCTTTCAGAAAGCAATACATCACCATTACCTTAATGTCCATGTGAAATATGAACGTTGTAGCCCTACCCGTTTGGTCAGAATCGGCCCAAATGTCTCGAAAATATCGCACTAAAAATCGAAAAAAATCGTAAAAGTGCGATATTCATGAGAAATATTTCTTCGATTGTACCCAAAAACGTGGCACGTCTAAGTTCAGAGATTTCGAAAGTCCCCTTCAATTTTCATCAAGATCGCATATGCCGTTTGCCCGGAATCGTGCGAACAAACAGACAAAAAAACAAACAAAAAAAAAACAAACAAAAAAACAACCGAGCTAAATTTTTTGGGGGGTCAGTGAAATTGAAGTCTTCGCTTCGCTCATCCAAAAATCACAATTTTACGATTTTTTTCGATTAAAAAAAAAATTCTTTTACTTATAACTCCTACATGCTTTATCCGATTGTTATGATTTTTTCAAAGAACCTTAATTTTATGAATTAAGATATTCGTGTGAAGTTTGAGCGCAATCGATTTTTTTTTTCTTATGAAAATAAAAATTTTACGGGTTTTTTCTTTTTTAAAACAATTCTTTGACTTATAACACCGACATGCTTTAACCGATTGTAATGATTTTTTCACAGAACCTTAATTTTATGAATTAATATATTCGTGTGAAATTTGAGCGCAATCAAATAATTAATTTTTATGAAAATCGCAATTTTACGATTTTTTTCTTTTTTTAAAATTACGTTTAATTAAAAAAATTAAAAATTAAAGTTTAGTTTTTATTTAATTTAAATTAATTTTTAAAAAAATCTTCAACTTAGTAATGATTTTTTCACAGAACAACAGAAAATCCACATAACACAATGGCAGCTCAATGCACCAATAACGCTCATCCAACAACGCGGCGGGACTTAAGCGTTTTCCTAGTTGGTAAAGCTATGGCACGTTAAGCCGGAGGTTCTGGGTTCGAACCCCAGTCGGGGCAAACTTTTTCGACAACTGCTATGAATCAATAATTATTATTATTTTTATTTATTTATTTTTATTGATCCAATATTTGATATAAGACTGACAATGGATGGGAGATGGGAAAATGGGAAAGAAATGCACATTGTGATTTTGGATCTAGAAAAGGCATACAATCTCCTGCCTAGAGAAAGAGTATGCGTCAAAATTAATGATTTTTTTATTGTCTATTTTACCGTATAAAACGTAATATTGTTTTTTTCACAATAATTTTTTTATACATTTTATAATAATATTGATGGTGATGAATTACAAGACTGGCGAGCATAATGAGGGGCGCCTCCCCCCCCCACCACCGGCCGGGGCTCCCGCCCCTGGACTACCCGTGATTGTATGTTTTCTGCTGGATTTAGTTTTCGTGTATAGTACTACACAGTGGCGTTACTTCAAATCGGAGGCCCCCAGGCAAAAAACTAAAGTGGCCCCCCCTCAAAAAAAAAAATCCTAGTTAGTTATACCCTACTTTAAAAAAAACATGTTTGAAAATCTCACCTAAAATAATTTTCGGCTAGCTTTTGTTTCCGCAAACACGTTGACGACGTCCTGGAGTTGTTTACGTAAGAGTTGAGCTTCCTCGTGCTCCAAGGACAACACACTCAATCCACGGAAACGTTCTTGCCCCATCGTACTTCTAAGGTAGCTTTTTTTAAAATTGTTATTTTGTAAAAGATCTTTCAGCGGTGGCAACTGTAACGGGGATTGTTAAAAAAAAATATTAGTGCAGTACACACATCGGAAAACTGGCAGAAAGAGCGAAATTTTCATTCATTCCATAAGGCAGCAACTGCTGTTTTTTTTATCATCTTTGTATTTTCCCCAAAATTTTTTGAGTTCATCATGTACATTGTTGATGATAATAAGCGTATGGGATTGGGTGAGGTCCGAGTTGATTCGTTGTAAATTAATCGAAACAGCACCGGTTGATGTTAAGATCTTTGACTGCAACACGACTTGGAAGACAAATTCAAAGGATTCTAATGATTTCTTTAAGTAGCAGGCTTCCTCTCTTTCAGACGGAAGTTTGCTTATTATCACAATGTTGGATAACAAACCCCACAAACCCAGACCTCACACCTATTTGCTAATACACAAAGGGAAAGCTGTTGATGTCTGTTATCGCCAAAGGCGAGAAAATTTGCGAATTTACAACTTTGGGTGGGCTAAAAACGCATAAAAAAAAACAGAAAGGCGTAAGATATTGAAAAGTGAAATCCTATTCCAACTCAAAAATGTGTATTCGCTATTTTTACGAAATTATAGAAAAATAACATAAAAATAGGTAATATCTCAAGGGGAATCTCGGGGGGCCCCGGGCATTGACAAGGCAACCCGGGCGGTAGTTACGCCACTGGTACTACATCTGATTAATGTGCGAAAATGCCATTCACATTTTGACACTTGATTGAGTAAAACCTTTTGCAAATTATTTTGTATATATATATATATATATATATATATATATGATAAAAACAAGGATCTTGGGTAAAACCGCGTCGAAAATAAGATGAACCAGGGCAGAACCTGGGTGTCCACCGACGTTTCGTCTGTACTACGTCAGACATTTTCAAGGTTGACTGTGACTCTACGGAGGTTGGAGTCACAGTGGTTGGCAAGCACGCAGCGCCCGCCTTATATAGCCTCGGCTGAAGGTGCGGGGCGGCGAGGTTATATAGAAAATAGGTGCGGGGCGGCGATGTCATATCGAAAAAATATATACGGATGGTGGCAATTGAGAAACAAAGTAGCACAGCTTACTGTAGTGAAACCTTTTTAGTCCGGCTTCTTGTCATAGGGCCTGATTGGTTGTCTTTTGAAATGTTATTTGTGCTTAGAATTATTGAATCTGAAATTTGCCCCACCTCTGAGGGATTTGCCTGAATAGGTCTACGGACTACATTTCGAGGCATGAGTGCAGGTTTCCAAGCAAGAGGGAGGCTCTGGCTATCATCTCTTTTGTTCATGTTATTCGGCCGTTTCTCAATTTCTACAGATTCACGGATAATACGTGGCTTGAGCTGTTGTACAGGACAAATAGTTTTTGTTTTGTCAAAATCTATCACATGCGAGTAAGCTTTAGCATGTTGAGCCAGGGCTGATTTCTTGTCACCTGCTTTCACAGCATTAGAGTGTTCATTTATCCTCACTGCTATGCGTCTGCCTGTTTGGCCTATGTACGTTTGATCGCAGTCGCCACAGGGAACCTCATAAACCCCTCTTTCTTCCAGATGAACAGAGTCCTTAGCACTTCTCAAAAAGGAGCTGATTTTTCTGTCAGTGGAGAAAATGGTTTCGATGTTCTTACGATTCAGGATTCTACCTATGACGTCTGTGGTACCCTTGACATATGGAAGAAAAGCTTTAGACCGTGGTTTCTCCTTGTCCTCAGTATCATCCTCAGATTTCTTCAGTTCACGTTTAAACGCTCTAGTTATGTCTCGGTCCAAGTAACCATTGAGTGAGAGAGCTTCACGGAGCTTGTCAAATTCCTCTCTTGAGTGAGATTTGTCAGTAAGGTTCCTGGACCGGGTGACTAGAGTGTTAACCACTGAAAATAACTGTGAAGGACGGTGGTGGGACGCAGCATTCAGATACTGGTTGGTGTGGGTGGGTTTTCTATAGACTGTGTGTCCCAAACTGCCATCACCATTCTTTATTGTCAAGACATCGAGAAAAGCAAGTGAGTCGTTGGATTCTACTTCCATGGTGAACTGAATGCTCGAATGGATACCATTTAGATAGTCAAGAAAATCATTCAACTTGTCCACACCATGGGGCCAAATGGCATAGATGTCGTCCACATATCGTATCCAAGAAGATGGTTTGTTAGGAGCTGCAGCTAGGGCCTTATTCTCAAAATCTATCATGAATAAGTTGGCAATTGCTGGTGATAGCGGCGAGCCCATTGGAGCTCCCTCCACTTGCTTATAAAACTTGTTTTCATAAATAAAGTATGTAGAAGACATGCAATGCCTTGCTAACTTCATGATGTACTTCGGTATGCCATAGCTTTCTTCAATAGTAACAAGGGCCTCCTTCATATCCTTTTTTCGATATGACATCGCCGCCCCGCACCTATTTTCTATATAACCTCGCCGCCCCGCACCTTCAGCCGAGGCTATATAAGGCGGGCGCTGCGTGCTTGCCAACCACTGTGACTCCAACCTCCGTAGAGTCACAGTCAACCTTGAAAATGTCTGACGTAGTACAGACGAAACGTCGGTGGACGCCCAGGTTCTGCCCTGGTTCATCCTATTTTCGACGCGGTTTTACCCAAGATCCTTGTTTTTATCCTATGACGGGCCGCGAAAACCTACAACAATCCATATATATATATATATATATATGTTAACTTATTAAGCGAGCGTTTCCATTTGACTCTGCCGGAAAAAATAGTCATTGTTTTTTTGTTTTTTTTGTATGTCTCGCCATAACGTTCGAACGGAGGCTCGGATCGAGTTGAAATTTGGACCATCCGCAAGCTTCGTTCTCGATTGAATGCCATTGGTGTTGTGGCAAAATCGTTTAAAAACTTACATTAAAGTTAATCGAAAGTTTTTTTTTTCAAACTAAACGGCGACAAAATCTGAGGTGGCCAAATCATTTAGAATGTCCGTCCGGTCACGAATATGTTAATTTTATTTTGATCCGATAAGTAGTGTAGATGGAAATTACATTATAACAAAGTACCGTTACCATGGCAACGGAAAGTCGCACAAAGTTTCTATGCACTGCCACCTAGAAGTAATGAAAATACTATCGAGGAAGCAGTGTATTATTTGTAACCAAAGAGTTCAAATAGTTTTCCCAAAGAAATGATGTCAAGGTCCTCTAGATGGCGGTGGATTTTATCCACAAAGAAAAGTTTTACCCACGGGTTTACCCAAATACCCTGCCAATAATAAATAATTTTGGAAACATGGCCCCGTGGACAGCGAACGTCGCAAATTTTAAAATTAAAAAAAAAGTGCAATGTGGGTCTAGCTATAGCACGTTCTCGCTTATCAACGTGTCCAACTGAGCGTTTCCTAGTTTTTAGAAATAATAGTGTTTTTCAGTTTACGCCACTCCTTGAGTTTAATTGCTACTCAACGTTTCGGAACTCAGATTGGAGTTCCTTTTTCAAGAGATTAAATTACAAACTGAAATTAAAAACAATAACAAAACCAAACACACCAACAAAAAGAAAATAACAAAAGCAGGCCAACAAAAATAAATAGAACGAATTTAGAAAGATAACACATCTGTTATTGTTTTTAATTTCAGCTTGTAATTTAATCTCTTGAAAAAGGAACTCCAATCTGAGTTCCGAAACGTTGAGTAGCAATTAAATTCAAGGAGTGGCGTAAGCCGAAAAACACTATTATTTCTAAAAATAAGTTAACATAATGTCAAGTCACGAAAGTATTCGTCAACATGTATATATATATATATATATAGTTTTTAGACTTTCGTGGTTGGGATATGATGTCATTTTTTAAAAGTTTTACGGTAAAACCACGTACCTTGTTAAAATTGCAGTCCTGGTTGGACGTTGTCGAGTGGGTGCAACGTTTCGCCAATGTTACAATTGGCCTCTTCAGGCGAGCGTCGAACTGTTACCAGGCCGAGCACTGTCACTGCACAGTGAGTGCAGTGACAGTGCTATAGTGACAGTGCTATATATATATATATATTGATTCATAGCAGTTGTCGAAAAAGTTTGCCCCGACTGGGGTTCGAACCCAGAACCTCCGGCTTAACGTGCCATAGCTCTACCAATTAAGCTACCGGGACCACAGAACAAATCTTTAGGAAACTGCTATTTGTTGTGAGTGTGAGAGTGTGTTTTCTCATTCATGAGAGCTGTTCGACAGCTCGATTACGAAGTCTTTAAAGACTCCCGTCGACGTATGTTACCTTGGTACTTTGTGGTCGCACGTTAAGCCGGAGGTTCTGGGTTCGAACCCCAGTCGGGGCAAACTTTTTCGACAACTGCTATGAATCAATAAATATATATATATATATATATATATATATATGACATAATGAAATTCTTTCGAGTTTCCGAGTTAAATAAGTTTTATTACCATCGTTAAAGACTAGCACCCACCTGGAAACTGGCGCTACGTGATAGCCATGTGGTGCCGATAATACCCCCAGTTGCCACGGAAAATGTAGTTCTCAGCTAGAGGGTAGGAGAAAAAGACACCAGCCACTCAACGCCTGTAAGTGGTA